>JAYEVH010000335.1:0-300000 GCA_036346255.1 Ampelocalamus luodianensis | reverse complement strand
GGTTCTTATAACCCTTGGTATTCAAACATCCCAACGGCCTATTCTCAGCACCAACTTTCTCAGCATAGATCTGACAAAATGTCCTGTTGCTAAATACATCCCAATTTGTCTTGCTGATAGCAACTAGCCCTATCTATACAATTTGCAACTAATAACAAAGTATCAAAACATAGAACATATGATATGATATATACGTACATACACACGGACTAAGCTAGTCTGATATGATATATACGTACATACACACGGACTAAGCTAGTTTGACAGAACTCATTCACACTTTAATTTGGAGGAGTTCTTCCCCAACAGCGAGTATTTTACAACTTGGAAGAGTTCTATGGCAACGCCACGCCCATGGAACTCCCTTTCGAGACCCAGTGGCAGTGACTGCTACTTGCATCTGCTCCATCAATGGAACTGGAGGGTACTTGATATTATGTGTATTTGTTGAGTGGTGAGGACAAGTTTAAGAATTCTAATATACTGTTGGAATTTCTTATTAGCTTCTAGGGAGCCTGGAACTGGATGGTCATCTACTCCATCAATGGTTTGATCTGTGAAACAGTGGCAGAAGTCTCATACAACTACTTCGATCGTTTTTGGTGCATCCATCGTATCCAACTCAACCCTACATATAGCGATGAAAACGAACGGAAACGGACGTTAAAACCCCATTTCTACTTCCGTTTCTATATTTGTTGGCGGAAACGGGATCGGGTTCGGAAAATGCGGGTTCGAAAACGGAATCGGGATATGCGGGTGCACGGAAACGAACCAATACGGCCGGAAACTCAACGGAAACGGACGAAAGCCCGGAACTTAAGCCGGAATACCGCACATCTTTATACTCACCATCACAATCACACACATCTTTGACGATGAAAAAGTAAAGCACGAATTCGAGATTCAAACGCAAATGAAAATAGTTTAGGATTTATCGTCCACACACTAACACAAGAACATCGTGACACTTAGTTCGGATGACATCTAACAAATTAAAATGAGTGGCATGAACATAGCACAGACATCACATAATAACATGACATATTTTTCCGGATGTTCATCACCCATCACAGCTCTGCAAAGATCATCCATCTCGCCAGATCACTTTCACCGCCATCTTCCCGCATATAGTTTGGTCATAATTTATTGTTAAATGTTGTAAATATAAGGTCACTACAATGTACAACGCATACGGCATACCTCATCATACGGCATACGCATACGCATACGCCGGACTTGGAGGGCGAGAGGCGAGACGGCGAGTGGGAGTGGGCGACGGCGGCAGCCTGGAGGCGCGTGAATGAGAGAGACAAGGAGTCTGGACTAGAAGTGGAGAGTGGAGACCTAGGTTTTCTTAGATGGGCTAGTGTTGGGCCTCTAGGAGTTGGGGATCGGGGACAAAGATTGGGCCTGCTAGAATCCGGTAAATTTCGTAAAATACGGAAATATTCGACCAAATACGGAATTCTGCAAAACGGACGGAAAAAGCGCGTTTTACGTTCGTCCGCGTTAAACACTCCGTCCCGACTCAAACCGATCCGGATATTTCCGAAAATACGGAAACGGACGGGTCAAATGTAGAAAAATGGACGGTTCAGACCGGGAAAATTTCCGTCCGTTTTCAACGCTACCTACATATTCCTAACTCAACTACTCAACTACTTCTATCGTTTGTGCTCTAGCTATATTACACACTCGACCACTTGCATATCCCTAACCTGATGTTGGCATCAGCGAGAGGAGGAGCTGGATGGATCTGGGAGGAGAGAGCAGCGGGATGAGGGTTTGCGACGAAGATTTTTCAGGGCGACGTGGTTGCGCGAGCGAGCGCTCCTTCCCATCGAACACACCGCCTCAGATCGGAGGGCGCGAAGGGAGCGAGCACGATCGGACGACGACCGATTTCTTGCCGACGTAGAGGGCTCAGGAGGAGCTCAAAGCCACTGGCCTTTAATGTTAGTAACTAGAAGTTCACCCGCGCGCCTCGCGCGGGCATGCACATGCGGCCTGGTCAAAGGTGGGCCCACTGGAGCGGGAGGGCACGAGAAGCAGCCAAAGCACAGAGGCCAGCGAATGGAAGCGCGCGGAATGCGAACGCGCATGCGCCGCGTAGTGGATGGCGGGGCCCACAGACGCACGCGGGAAGGCGAGCGCGGTGTGTGGCTGCACGAGCGCGCGTGAAACGCACGATGCGCTGGCGCAGGATAGGGCGGGTGCGCGCGGGGACAGAGGCGATCGGGCGGCCTGGTTTTTTGGGGCGACGTGGCCAGGCCGCGAGGAGGCAATCCCACGGAGAATTAATTTTAGTAATTAGCAATCATCTTCCATTACGAATGCTAATGACCTCTATATAAATACACTGTTTGTATATCTACATCTCATATTATCAATAAAGAAAAGAGGCTCCTCGGACTACATCTTTTGTCTATTTTTGTTTCATTGTTTGAACTTGCTTGATGATCAACAACGCGATCCCCATAGACATCACGTTATCAATACGAAAGTGCTCTCACGAAGGACAACCAGTACGTTGTTTGATCTTTGTAGAGCAATAGCAATTTAATCGATTTTCGAGATTAGTTTCTCCACCTTCCATTCTACATCGATCGCTAACGGCGTTGATCTCCTCGTCTCCTCGGCAACCGTGCACGCCAACAAAATGTTTGGTGCCATTCCCCGCCGTCAGGTGTTCCGACCACCATCGTCTACAGCGTGGTTGTGTCACCTCTTCGTGCAGATATTGTGCTCGCCAACGGTTGAGATCTTACCGCCGGTTGTAAATCGCTATTTGTAAATCTCCTATAAGTAAATATATTTCAAAACCCACAGGGTTGATTGCTGCCTAATATCAACCTTTCTAGTGTTAACCAGAACATAGTTCCGGGCTTTGTATTATGCAAGCAACGCTTGTCGAGGAAAAAACTATTTCAGGTGTTTACCGCCGGTAACTTATTTTCTCGGCTGGTCGCGAGGAAAATCGAACTGACCAAAAATTTCGGTGAAATTTAAAATGAAATTTGGGTCTTGAATTGATATGCAACTGTGCTAGTAGCCTGTCCAACCCAATTGGTCTAATTCGTATGAGTGTACGACATAGGCTCGCCCTAACTGGAGCAGAGAACTCCACCAGTGGCGGTGGCTCCATCAACTACTCCGCAAGTCCACCCTCCTTTGACTCCCTCCCCTGCTCCCCAAATTGGCAGCAGCCAGCAGCCCTCCCCAGCTCCAGCACCCCGACGCGCCTCTCCAACCAGTCCCGGCGGTCCGGCGCGTCTCCCCAAAGAGCCGCATGGAGGGCGGCGGCAGGGGCTCAGAGGGTGGCAGCGGGGGCACTGCAGAGGATGATTCCCTGACGGCTGCAGCGGCACGGGATGGAGGTAGTACCCACACTGATTTGTCCTCCATTTTTGTGCATGTCCACGCTAGCTCTTGACTGGTGTTTAGCTTCATGGAATGGTTTGTTGTGTTAGTGCTAAGCTCAATCTATGCCGGAATGTGATAATATGTGAATTCATCATAATCATATTCTTGTCGCAACTATTTTGGGTAAAATTTGCTCTCTCTCTCTCTCTCTCTCTGAAAAATCAAATTATGTTCTTGTCCCCGTGTGTAATTTGTCTAAATTGTTTAATAATTTGGCAATTTGAAGCACATGTACGAATACTTTTCCATCTGGTTTGATTTGAGAACATACCTTTGTTAATTTGACAAACCAAACATCATTCGCAAGATTTGGTTGGAGTAATAGCAAGTCTCTTTTTTCCCCACAAAATTAGTCTCTTATTTAATTTCACAAGATTTTGTTGGAGTAATAGCAGTACAATTGTAAATTTTGATTAGTGGTTAATCTGTTTGGTTTAATCATATCATATTATGGCTATGTTTCTGCTGTGTTGTGCAATGGAGGTTAGTTGGCAAATCTAACGAAATGTTGCTGCCATGGAATTACAGGAACTTTAAGATGATACTAGGTAGGCTTCACGTGACATACGAAAATGAAACGCTAGGGAAATACGTAAGTGTATTACACAACAACACAACATAACTGAAAAAGTTGGTCAAGGAAAAAACTGGCACAAAAAATAAAGGAAAAATCATTTTTATATTTCACCATCAATCAATTAACACACAGATGGAAATTGTGACAACCTCAAGACATTCTAAGCCACCAGGAATGGAGTACATCATTGAAGCATAACAACAAACGAAAAAGTAGCATTGAACCATATGCATAAGAGTAGTGCTGCAAAACTTAATGAATACTCCCAGGCCAATGCAGCAACACTACTGATCAATGCAGCCAAGTAAAATCTAGCAACGAAACCTCAGAACCTGAAGAAAATAATGATCAATACAGCCAAGTAAAATCTAGCAACGAAACCTCAGAACCTGAAGAAAATAAACAATAAGTACAGTGGCTGATGTATGTATAGCAAACAATAAAATAGGAAAAAAGATGGGCAAGAAAACGTAAAAATCGATGGCTAATGAACGTGGGACTCTGAAATAGTAAATTTGATAGAAGAAAATGAATGATCCACAATCTACATAGAACTCCACAGTTTTATTCATACTCGTAGAAGCGATCATACATGATAGGTTGTCCCAACGGACCACAAATACCACTTTCTCATTCCTACACAACTGGAAATTATGAGCTACGACAAAAACATGCCTACTAACCGAACGTCTGAACCAATAATGTTTAATTACATTATTGCAAATCGAAAACCAAAATATTGAATCTATTTACCTTTCCACCTAGAAGGCCTGAAAAAAAAAAAACAACCCATAGAGTTAAAACCAATCGTTTTGCAATAAAATAGGAAATTTTGTTTACAAAACACAAAATGAGAAGCAGTAAATTCACCGATTTCTAGTTCAAACATGTTGTTTGCAAACTTCCATGATAGCAAGAAGACCTAAGCAAGGTTATCACGACGTCGCCTAGGCATCTAGTCACTCGGAGGAAGACGCTGAGGTCCATCGTCCAGCGCCCAAAGACTTAGGCGAGCGGTTCAGCTCACTTCCGCCACACAGCCGCCTCTCTTGGTCGCCGGTCCCCACCGCCGCCGCCTCGTGTCATGTTAGTCTTCTCTGCGTTGCTTCTTCTTCCGCCGCCCCTCTTCTTCCGCCGCCCTCTTGCTCACTTCTGCGCCTCTTCCTCCTGCTTCTTCTTCCTTTGCTGCTGTTGCTGCCTCTTCTCTTCTCTGCTGCTGCTGTCGCCGCCTCTTCTACTCTTCTCTCTCTTGCCGCCTCTCTGCTCTTCTCGCTGCTGCTTCTGCCGCCTCTACTCGCTTTGCTACTCTGTGCTGCTCTCTCTCTCTACGCCTGCATTGCCACCTCTTCTTGCTCTGCTTCTCCTGGTGCGCTACGCTGCGCCCCTCTGCAGCTCACTCCCTCTTCTCTTCTCTGCTTTGCTTCTTGCTACAGGCGCCGAACTCTCACTGTCTAACTCTCGCCATGGCGGGCACCTAGGTGTCTTGGCGCTCCGAGCTCGCCGCGACTTGCCAGAGTGCCGTGACAACCTTGGACCTAAATGAGATCTAGATATCTTGATAGAGTAAGTGGTCACCTAGTTCAATTTTCAGAGTTCAACAAATTTCATCGTGAATTATCGGAACTGAGAACAACGGCAAAATAGCAAACAAAAACACTTACCCAAGAACACGAAGCAATTAAATTTAGTAAATGCAAAATACGAAACAACAATCTTAGCGTTTTCTGGTTTATCCATGTTTCCAAAGTTCCATGATAGCCAGAAGACCTTAGTGAGATTTACATATCTTAACAGAGTAAGTGGTTAGCTAGCTCAATTTTCTAAGTTCTAGAAATTTCATTCTGAAATATCGGAGGCGAGAGCGATGGCTAAATAGGAAAAAATATACCTGATAACGCAAAGCAATAAAATTTCTTTTTTTTTTAGATAATGGAAGAGAGAATCTCTTCCGGCCTCTGCATCAAGGATGCACACAGCCCAATTTATTACAAGAACAAGAGTATCAGAATAACCAAATGTGTTACAAGCGGCTTGGAGCCTTACAATCAAAATACTAATGGAGATTAAGTTCAATCGTTGCAAATCCTGTGGCTAAGCCGCCACCCATGCATATTGAGGATTTGTTTTGCCGCCAACTCCAACCTTAGACTCCCAGCCAACATGGACTCCTTCTGAGCTACTCGCAATTCTGAAAACGTCTATCTTGATCCAATCAGCAGCAAGGCCCATAGCAATAGCCATTGAGCCACTTTTGTCAAATAGCGAACAATTTAACCCAATCACATCCAAGAAAGTGCAAAGAGCAAGGAGGAAAGAGAGGCAAATCAAATAAAGTATTGCCATGCCAAGCCTTAACAGTTCACTGGATCTGAGGCCCAACAATGTCATTATTCCAAGCAGAAGAAGACATTGAATCCTATGGATTGGTAGCAATATTGTAGAGCTCTTATTGATTCTCCGGCAATGGAAAGTAAAATGTTGCAAGATTTATATGCGAACATATAAAGAAAAGCTAAAAAGAAGGGATTTACTTTAGGTAATCATACTTATATGGTATCATATGATCACCCAGAGTAAAATAATGTAAAAGAAGGGATTTACTCTAGCTAATCATACTTATATGGTACCATACTATCATCCGGCCATCTTCCTAGGTGGATGTTGTTTTCCTCTTGGCAGAACCAACACAAATCTAGAAAACAGTTAGCATTCGCAAAAAATGGTTGTGTAATACTGCAATGAATAAATCTAGTAAAAAAGCACAGTTGTTTCTATTTTTCTACTTCTAGACAGAAAGTGTTCCTTTATCCATTTTGTTTCTAGAAAGATACATATATGCATCAAAACCAAGATCACTAATGATCTTAAACTTCATGAGACGGTTTCTGCATTGAAAGCAAACACAATTGAACCGAAAAGGATTGTAGTTAACAATCTTGGCCCTAACTGTTATGATCCTTAGATCATAGTGGTAAACATCACCGGAAGGATAGCCGGGTGGCGTCAGCTGCTAGGGGAGAGGGAAGACTATAGATTGAGGAGACGAATGGGATTGAGACTTAGACTATTGTATTCTCATTGCTTAATGTCAACGATTACAATTGACCTTCTTATATAGAGGGCTCTTCTAACAATTATGGATAAAATCAATCTAAATGATAACCTTCCTAACTAATAGATGACATTCCTAACTAATAGATAATCTTCCTAACTAATAGATAACCTTTCCAATTACATAATCCTTATACAAGGAAACTAATCAACTATTTAAAGAAATAGATATTCTTATTGGAGAAGGTAATCCCTTCCTAATCCCGGTGCTACAGTACCTATGGTACTGTTCACACACGTAAACAGTAGCCTGGCCCATGACACTATTCCCCTCCTTTCGCGACAACTCGTCCTCAAGCTGTGGTGGCGGCCATAGCTGAAGCCCTAGGAGCCTTCATGTTGACGAGAGGTCGTGACACCGGCGAAACATTGCATAGAAGATGGTCTGCAACGCTCCAATAGACAGTAGCGAAATTAGAGACGCCTCCGACGGCGTAGACCGCGCAGCAGCTGCTGTCTGTGCCTTCTTCTCTTTTTCAATCAGCTTGGCCATCATAGCCGCCATGTCTGCCAAGATGGCTTTCATGTCGTCTACGTCGGCACTTATCTCGTTGAGGGTGGCCCTCATGGCCTTGAAATTCTTGGCAGCAGAAGTCATGTTGTTAGCTCTGATACCAAGTTGTTATGATCCTTGGACCATAGGGATAAACATCACCGGGAGGATAGCCGGGTGGCGTTAGCTGCTAAGGGAGAGGGAAGACTATAGATTGGGGTGACGAAGAGGATTGAGACTTAGACTGTTGTATTCTCATTGCTAAATGCCAACGATTATAATAGGTCTCCTTATATAAAGGGTTTTTCTAACAATTATAGATAAAATCAATCTAAATGATGACCTTTCAACTAATAGATAATCTTCCCAACTAATAGATAACATTTTCAATTACCTAATCTTTATACAAGAAAACTAATCAATTATTTAAGGAAATAGATATTCTTATTAGTGAAGGTAATCCCTTCCTAATCCTGGTGCTACAGTACCCATGGTACTGTTTGTACGTGTGAACAGTAGCCTAGCCCATGACACTAACTATTATTTTCATTAAAAGAAACAAAAGGCTACACTTATATTTTACACATGAAAAAGCAGACGTTTATAGGAGGAATCTTTTTTTAATCAATTGACAAAATCCTACAAACAACAATATACATTCTTATCAAATGGTAATCAACAAAAGGAAAGATGGAACCTGAGTTTAAGCACGAAGGGTGACAACTGACAATCTCTCTGACAATACTAGCTAAAACAAACCTAATTTTATATAATATGAATGTGATACGATATAATGTGAATGTAGAGGATAGTCATTGAAATGAGAATGCACTCACAAATATATATATATATATATATATATATATATATATATATATATATATATATATATATATATATATATATATATATATATATATATATATTTTGCAACAAAGAACATTGGCTAAGATTTAAACCTTTAATTTTTTTTCAAGAGTGTTGTCTCCAAACAGGGCTATAGTTTGGGAAGAATTGCTAAATTGGTACCATTAGGAAAAATACACAAATTCTAAAATAGAAGTGTTTAGACTTGCGAATTCATGAGCACAAACTTGAGCACTATGTACTGTCATTTTGAGAGCAAACCTGGGCCTTCTTCACAAAGCATTTTGAGGGATTTTGGGCTAACAAAATTGAGGCATAAAGAGAAGCTGAGAAAACATGAGGGAGAAGGGGAAGGAGCCGTCAACGATGTCCTAGGGTTCGGGTGTGTGGCAGCGAGGAGCAGCAACGACAGCGTGGAAGGCAGTTGAGCAGGGAGCAGTGGCGGCGGCGGCGGGGGAGGAATCAAGCGCGAGGGCGGCACGACCGAAGGCATGAAGGACGCAAGTGATGCTAGGCGAGGGCAGGCGAGCGGAGGCGAGGACACGGGCGCAACAGCGAGGGGGAGAAGGCGTGCGGAGGAGAGTGCGGCGCGGCGGGCGAGGGGCGGCGTGGGTGGGGCACGACTGCGAGGGGGAGGAGGCCGGCGGAGGGGGAGGCGTGCGGCGCGGGCGAAGGGGAGGAGGAGGGCGACGGGGGCTACGCGGCCGAAGGGGAGGACGGGGCAGCCAGCGTGGAAGGCGGGGAGGAGGGAGCGGCGGTCGCATCGACGGCGGGGGAGGAAGGCAATGTGAGGGTGGGCAGGAGGCAGGGGATGGCAGGCGAGGACAACCGAGCGGAGGACGCGGGGAGCCAGGCGCGAGGGCGGAAAAGCTGCTGGCGATGCGGCAAGAGGAAGGAGGCACGAAGCTTCTCGCGAGAAGCTGACCCGAAGGCGCCTGCATCACGCGATCCGCCCGATAGGACTGTTGAGACGCGCGCGAGACGGAGCATTGCGCTGCGTTAATGAAATCCCGGGGACAGCTGTCCCGCGCAAGTGGGAGAAAATCCCTAGGAAACACGGGGAGGACGCTGATTCTAGGCGCAGTAAGGAGAGTCATATATACGCATGGAATCATGGGGACCGAGTAGGTTCTGGGTTAAGTGTAGATATGTCTTTTGGATTGCGAAAGGAGCATCTGTGAGGGATGTCAGATTTTTTTTTTTTTTGAAACAAGGGCAGAGCTCTGCCTCGTATCATTAATAGAGAGAGGAGTTCACAAACACAAACCCAAACCCAAAAGAGATGACACCCAACAAACACCGGGCAGGGATATCAGATGTCCAACTTTGCAATGCAGTCCCGCAAAATGTTTGGGAAGCAATGAGGAATGCTTTGAAGAGAGGGAAGGAAAAGAGGAGAGATGCAAAGGAGAGGCGACTCAAGAGTCGAATATGTGGTCATGCAGGGGATGGACACATTGCTAAGCAAGGATAGTAGAGAGACTTGGCAAAGCTTGTGCAAAGTGGTTTCATGCCAATGACATTCTTAGAAAGAAAGCTAACTGCCCATACTTTCGGTCATCCATGAAATTTACGCAGTAGCTCGGTTAGGGGTGCGCATCCTAAAGGGTTTCAATTTTTTATTGCTACTAAAATTTTGCTGAAAACTACCTGTAGGTTGTCACTGCAGTAGTACTTTTCAAGAATACTGACAATAGTGTTTAAATTTTACAGATTAGTTGAATTTAAAATCTGCAATCATTTACTGAAATTTCTGCATTTACAGTGAGATGTCATTTACTGAAATTACTTGTGTTTGTTTGAACCTACTGCTGCATCGGAATTGTTGCTCATATCTGCTGCTGCTCCTACGTGATGAGTCTTTTTTATGTCAGATGGTTGCTTCCTGCTGGTGATGCAAATTATTACTACATTGTTGTTCTCAGATTGTAATGTCTTCTCACATTATTATTCTTAAGTCAAATTATTATTAGCTAACTCAAGCTAGACAGAAAATCTCCTTTTTTGGATGACAACCGAACTGAATATTTTCTCTTGTAGTTAATCTTCTCTTTTTAACTTAGATGTACATTATCAAAATGCTGGTTGTATGTGGCTGAGATCCTGAGACCAATATTTACTACATTCAGATATTCATTGTGAAAATGAATTTACATTGTGGAAATGACCCACACAGATTATCTGAAGTTCAATTCCTTCAGAAACACATATGATAGAGTAAAATCGATAGCAAGCGTGCATTCATGTCCGGGGTTTTGTGTTCTTAGTTTGCAATTGACATAATCGATTCAGTTATGTAGTGGAAGTGAACACTGCAAATTTTTACTCCGGACGATACCCTGCATACACAATTTCGATTGAAATAAACTCACAGGGAAGCACAAAGGAGATTTACATGAGATTAAAAAACCATTCATATAAAATAGCTCCAGTTTTGAGAGCATGGCCCGTGAAACAATGTTACTCCTGAGGAGATGATAGAAAGTCTTGAGAAATCCAAATCAACCATATGAAATCCACTTGTGGTGGTAACGGCGGCGGCCGACCTGCATAGCCCCATGTCATCATCGTGACGGCTGCAGCTTCAGTGCCTTCCTCATTTACCTCGACAACCGCCTTCTGGATAACTCATGTCATCATCGTGCAAGAGGCCCGGACGGATGTTATCATGTCAACAAGGCTCAGCCCGTCGTACGCGTCTGGAAGGAAAATGCACATAGGGTGTGTTTGGTTTGCGGAATCCTTCGAGGATTATTGGGAATCCTTTAGTAATCCTATGAGATTACCTTGTTTGGTAAAACATTCAGGAATATGAGTCAGGAATCTAAGATTCTCTTGGGAAACAGATTGACATCGATTCCAGGAATCTGTTTCCCGTTGAAAAGGGTGTCTATCTTAGATTACCAAGGGAAAGGAATCTTGTTATTGCGTTTTTATTATATGTTTTTGATTCATCATAGTCAAATTTTGAACTTTCAGAATTCAAAATTCAAATTGTGATTTATTTTAATATTTGAATATCTAACTTATGGAATTTAAAAATTATTTTTTTGAAAATATGAATTTCGAAACCAAAATATCAAAAAATTGAATCCTAAATTTTGGAATCTTAAATTCAGACAATTTAAATTTTAAAATTCAAAATCTCAAGGTTGGGTTTCATAAATCTATTTTTTCTTTCAAATTTTGAATTCTAGATTTTAGATATTCAAATTTCGAGAATTAAATTTTATATATCAGAATTTTGAAAGTTTCAATTTTGAGTTTTAGAATTTCAAATACTGAGAATTTAAACTCCAAAACTCAAAATTTAAAATTTAAAATTTCAAAATCCAAAATCCAAAATTTGAACTTTTGAATCATAAAAAATGAAATTCAAAATGTTGGAATTTTAAATTGTAAAATTCAAAATTTATAGATGTTAACCTTCCTGGTTTGAAAATATGATAAAGACTAATATGTAGTTTCTTTCAAATCAACCAAACGTTAGAATCTTAGATTACTGGTAATGTGTTTCCGATGTCAGTTGAGAGGAATATTAGATTACCAGGGAATATGAGATTACATGTACCAAACGCACCCATAGAGTATTGTGTAAACTTACTGTTGGACGCGTCTGACAGATCGGACAGTGGAATGGATCAACATAGCAGCAAATGGATCGACATGGCCAAATGCATTAGTGTGGCCCGATGAAAAAATTACGCAAAATTTATTGTTACCGCGTGTCAGACTTCTGGTGGGGCGATGGGAACTACAAACCGATCCCAAATTTTTTTGGTTTGGATGAATTTTGTCCAAAAAAATCGAATTTGCTTGAATTTTGCTCGAAATTGATTTTTAAAATTTAAAATCCAAATTTGGCCGAATTTTTTCGAAAAACCGATTCTGCGCGTGAATCGGCCTATCGCTAGGCTCGAATTTTTTGCAACGATGTGCGAAAACCACGGTGTGGATAGCCGGACGGACAAAGACTACGAACGCATTAGGACGGCTTGATGGAGTAGCGGTGGCGAACGGATAAACAGGGCCGAACGGACCAGGAAGGAACGAATTTGTATTGCCGGGCGCATGGACGGGTCCTAGAGTATGTTGCGAACTTCTTATGTTCCGTTTGAAACGTGGGAATCATCCTAGGTTGATGCGGATATTTCTGCCTTCCAAAACTCTACGGTTGGATGCATCAGGATGCGACGAATCAGCACGCGGAACGGATAGACGTGGCTGGATGGATCAATACGGCCGAATGCATGAGGATGGCCGGACGCACCTACACAATTCATAGTATCAAAATAACCCGACATAACACTGTAACTAAGGGTGGAAAAAAAAGCTCGAAACTCAGCTCGACTCAACTCGAACTCGATTCATTAACGAGCCGAGTCGAGCTGGACTTTCTGCTCATTATCTTAACAAGCCAAGTTCGAGCCACCTCGCGAGTAGCTTGTTAGCTCGTTTAGATGACCAGCCCAGAAAAAAAGCCCAGTACTGTACTGTGAGGTCCAACCCAACCCACCCACGCGGCCACCTGCGCAGCGCAACAGGCAACCCTAGTCTCCACGACTCCACCCCCAGTTGTAACATCCCAATTCTCAACTTGTGTTTCAAATGTAAGAAAATGTGTGAAATTTAAAACTTTTCTTACATCTTGTATTTCCCTGTATGTCCTGTATAGGAATTATGGAAATACAAATCACAAGTCTCTTTTTGACCTAGAATCTTGACCTTTCAAAAACTTTTCAAGGTGATCTTGTGATCATCCTTTGAAAATATTTTTCCTAAGTTCTAGGGATGGTATGTGACCCATCTGAAAAATTTCACAATTTTTAGAAATTGTTTGGATATTGTTAGAGGGCAGTCAAACCTGTTTGACTGTGGGTCAAACCCTAGCTCAGTACCTTGCTGAATTTTTGGAGGGAAATTCACTGCATGAAAACCTCTGAAAATTTTATACAAGGTTAATCTCAAAGTTAGCAAGCTCCTGTAAACATTTCAGAATTTTTGGAGTTGTTTTGCTACCTTAAACAATTCCTCAAAGTTCTCAGCTCTTATTTAAAACCCTAAGTCAAACTTGTGTTGGATTCGAGTCAGACTCGAGCCCAACCTCACTTCCTGGTTGAACCCAACCACCTAATTGCACCAGCGGGCCAGCCAAAGGGCGCGTAGCTTTTCCGTCGTTAGATTGAAATCGAACAGCCCGTGTTGATTGGGTCGTTCGGAACTCGCGGACGCGCCATCTAATTTGCACTGTTGGATTAAGATCCAACCGTCCTGATTCATTGGGTTGTTCGAATTATTCGAATGTCTCATTTGATCTCGGTATTCGTTCTTGATCGGGCCACCACGATTGTCTTGAGTGTTAAAGCGCTCAGTAGGCCCCTTTGTCGTGATCGTCCATCTCGATCCGAGCGGTCATAGTCTCTCTCTGTTCTTCTTCCTCCTCCGCTCCGTGCCGCGTGCGCGCCATGGCAGGGAGTAGGAGAGAGCAGTGCCTCGTCCCCTCGCTTGTCAACGGCTCTTTGCATTAAATGCGCCCTAGGCTTTCGGCTCCCATGTCCTAATCTACACTTGCCCCCATCTTTTCGTTGGTCCATGGCAGCTCCATGAACCGAGCTCACCTTAGGGCTTCCATTTTTTCCAAACCCTAATCCTCCCTCTATATAAAGCCCCCCCAAGACCCCTCCTGGTGTTCCTTTACACCACCCTTAGCTTCTTCTTTGTTTTTGAAGCTCTTCACCACTGAAATTCTCAAATCACCATTGGAGGCCGTGGAGCTCCGTTGTGAACTTGGGTGCTCCAGTGGTTCATCTTCATATCTTTTTGCACCATTTCAAGCTCCTTAACCTCCTTTGTATTTCCCCTAAGTTAATTTTGTTTGACATTCTCAGGAATTGTCAAATTTGGGGTTTGTTCAAATTCAGCCGAATTCGTCCCCTTTCTTCTCCAGCTCCGGTAGGAGCTTCTTTTCTCAATTAAAAGCTCTTGGAACTTCTCTGAGCCATAACAAAGCTATTGTGATAATTTGGTATCACTCATTTTGCTTAGGGCATCTTTTTCACTTCATCTTCTTCAACTCCGGCGGGCTTATCCACTGTCAAAGCTTCTCCGGCCATCTCTGAAGCTCTCCTTAGTCAAGGTAGCTTCTTATTAGTCCTTAGGTGTTGTGGCACACGCTTCTTTGGACAATGCGGAGCTTTTTGTGCATTTTCGCTTTCGGCCGTTTTGGTCACCTTTACTCTTTTCCGGCTCGCCGGCGTTCTGGGCCATTGCCACCGGCGAGGTCACCACCTTTGGGTCCGCAAGCCTATTGCGAACCCATTTTGGTAGTTTGTGGGCGCCGCCGTGGCCGGAGCCGTCGGCGACGAGCCCGTCTTTGCAGCTCGGTTTTTGCCGGACGGGAACTCCCTCTGTGTCGTTGTCATTATGACACAATTAATGCTTAATGATTGATAATCAGAGTTTAGCATTAATGGGCTGTCGGAACTGACCCATTCAGTCACTGCCATGTGGGCCCTCAGCCTCTTAAATCCTCTCCGTGCGATATTCATTAGGACACATTTAATGCTAATAATCACTAATCATTGGTTTTAGCATTTATTAGCTGTCCTAATTGGCCCCGTGTGTCTGTGACAAGTGGGCCCGCACAGTTAAACCGCCGGCACACTTAAAACCCACATGTGTTTATAGCGCGCATCTTGGGCCGTCGATTTTTAGATCTGCGGTCCAGATCTTCGGGGGCTTTCGCGCCTCCAAACGCTCCACGTCACCAGGGACCGTCGATCTCGCGATCAACAGTCGAGATCGATGTGCCGTTCGGGTCGCTCAAACCGCACATGGATCTGGGTCGTCCATCTTTAGATCTGTGGCTCAGATCGTGTGGCCGTTCGGACCCCCCGAAGGGCACAACGCTCTGAGCCCTCCATCTTGAGATCTGCGGTTGGGGTTGATTGCGGCATCCGCGTCCCCCGAACAGCCCAACTCATATGGACCGTTGGATTCAGATCCAACGGTGGGCTTCTCCGAGATCGCGCGCGTGCGCTATTTTCCGTGCGCGTGGGCCGTTGGATCCTGAATCAAAGGCCCACGTTCGTCCACGTCGTTTATTTTTGTTAAGTTAGTTTATATCTCGGTAAGCCTTTATTTATCAACTGAAAATCGTTTTAAAACTTTAGAAACTCATAACTAATTCAATTTAAATCCTTTTTAGATGATTCCAGTGAGGTTAAATTCAAGATTAACTAAAATTTAATATAAAAATGCATTTAGACTTTGTTCTGTGCCAGAAAATTTTGTAAATAATATTAACTTCCTTTCAGACATTTTAGAATATTCCAAAAATTGATTTAAACTTTGTAAAATGCATATCTTTTTCTGTATAACTCCAAAATGTGCAAACTCAATTTTGTTAAATTCCTCTACCGACATATTTTAATATGAGATAGGTTTTGATCATGATTTTATTTCTGAAAAATAACATGTGCTAGGTTTACAACTTATAAAAATCATAAGTAATTCAATTTAACTCCAAATGAAGTAAACTCAACTTTGCTATCCTTAGCATGTCATTATCCACCTACTATAAAAATTTCAACTTCCAGATCTTTCTAGAAATGTATGTCATGAACAGTAACCGAAATTAATTTAATTGAATTTTCTAGGCTGAGAGAATTTGTTTAGGCCATAACTTTTTTATGTTTAGTCCAAATTGAATAATTCTTGTTCCTAAATTTGTCTAAAATCATGCTCTTCTTGCTGATGTATGAATTTCATGAGTTTTGGATGACTTCTGCTATTGAATTTTATTTGGTGTTCTTCGTTCTTATTGGTTTTATCGCCTTTTCGCGTTAGGTTCGAAGGAATTATTGATTTCGTGAGTGATCCTCTGCAGCAAGAAAGTAATGTCCATCAAGGCAAGCAGTGTAACATCATTTGATCATATTGCTCCCATTACTTTTAAATTCTAATATCTTGTTTGTAAAAACTAAGTATGCATGCTTCTTGTGTCAAAGTTAATTTTGTCGATTAGAGGTAGCTAAGACTATTGCATTGTTGTCATAAAATTATTCACCCCTGCCACTACCTTAGGATTATTATCCTCACTAGTGAATTAGAGTCCGGTGAATGATTTAGGGTCTTTTATTTGTCTTTACGATATGACGCTTAGCAATACTTAGTTACTGGTAGAATTGGGCAGTTATCGACTTGTCGATAACCTTGGTCACACAAACTTATTATGATCTTTATGATTTAGCCTTTGTGCTATATTTACTTGTGAAAACTAAAACAAAACTGAAAACCAAATGGTTTGGACTTGGGCACAATGGTAAGTTGGTGTGTTTTTGGGTGTGACTGGAATGGTGCCCGGGTCAACAAGGACCGAATACTTGCGCCATTGATCCAAGCAATTTGTGCGTGCTAACCACACTAGAGGGATATGGGACCTCTCTTGACTATGTACTTTGGGGGGTGTTAATTAATGAGTCGCGTGGTAGGTTGCATATTTCGGTATGCAGCATGGACATGTTTGTGGGGAGGGGAGCACCCGCCGAGGCCGGTGTATCCTACTCCACGTATGGGTCCTTGTGATCCATATTCCGCTGGCAGATCACTAAGGGTTAACCCCCATACGTGCGGCTCTTGATTAGCTCGCCGTGCCGGCATACCAAAGGAATTGTGCTTAATAGCTTGGCAAAAAGACGGTCTGAAGTGTGGGTACATTGGTACACCCCTACAGGGTTTAAAACTATTCGAATAGCCTCGTCCTAGGTTATGGACACGCTTGGTTATTTCCCGCAAGCATTAGACTACAACATTTCAACTAAAACTTGATGGGTGGTACGAATGGGTAATTCGTGCTATTGTTGCGATGGCTATTGGGTTAGTCATCTCCAGGATGTCTTTATGTTATTACTTATTGTATCGTTGTTATTTATGCAATTAAAATTCAGCTTGCCAAATTTGCTTTCAAATTATTATCTATTGCAAATAAAACTTGTTTTATGCTGAAAAGTAACCTTGAGCCTTCTCCTTTGATTAAAGCCTGCATGTAGTAGTAACTAGGTTTGTTACACGTAAGTCTTGCGAGTACATTTTTGTACTCATTTGCTTTGCTTATTTGTTGCAGAGGAAGAAGGTTGATCCCCAAGGGATCAACTTTGGTGAGTTTTGCTGCGGTATGGACGACTAGCTTGGTGGCCCGGTCGGTTGCCCTGTGGTTATGGCTAACCGGTCGTATTTTAGTTTAAGCCATCTTATGGCACCTTTTGCTTCCGCTGTTAATTACTACTTGTTGTCATTTTGGCCAGTCGGCTCCTTTGTAATAACTTTATATTATGTATGTCTTTTGGTAGACTTGTTATACTATGATGTATGAAATTGATGCATGATTTTGTAACGGGGTGTGTATACTGCATTTCTGGGAAGTATACATATCTCGAGGCTTGGTTTATTTGCTTTGTGATAGGGTCAATGGAAGGCTAAGCATTACAAGTCGAATAAACCGGGATCTCACACCAGTCCCCAGTCCCCATGCCGCATCCCCGCACTTTGCCGGCCTGGCTACTACTCGCGCAGCCGCACCATGCACTGGCCGCTGCCTCTGCCGGCTCGCATCCCCACCGGATCGAATCCATCCTCCCGCGGTCCCGCCTCCACTCCACTCCCCCGCCTCGGCTCCGGCCCTAGTCCCCACACTTCTCCCCCGCCTCCTCCACCTCCTGCTCCCCTGCCCTCCACATTTGGCCTCCCCCTTGGCTCCGGCCCTAGTGCCCACTCCACTCCTCTTGCTCCGGCTCTGGCCTCTGGCTCTCCTGCACTCTGCCTCCCGAGCTCGGCCCTAGCCCCTAGGCTTCCCACCTCCCGCCTCCGGCTACCACAATGGATCGACAACTGAGCATGGAGTCCAAGAACCGCGGAGGGAGGAGGTCGTTCCCCTTCGACTCTGCTTCACCCTCCGCCTCAACACCGGTGCTAAACCGTGCAAGCGCAACCCCTCACCGCCTTGTCTCGTCTACTAGAAACACTACTACAAAAAAGGTAATCACATACAGCTCAAAATTGTCATCACAGACGGTTTTCTGAACCATCTGACTTTATGGTCAGTGATACTATGAGGTTATCATAGACGATTTTCGAACCGTCTGTGAAAAAAGCTATCATAGACGGTTCTGAACAATAACCGTCTGTGATAGTCAATTATCATACATGGTTCTTGTTCAGAACCGTCTGTGAAAATAGACTATCACAGGAGATAGTTTTTTATTGAAAAAAAAATCGAATTTTTAGCCAAACCAATCAATTGCAGGACAATAGTTTTCATATACTCTTTCAATAGTTTGCAAGAAGGTAATTAAAAGATACTCTCTCTCTCTCTCTAAATCAATGGCTCATTCTCTGACGAGGACGATGTCGAGTAGAGGTGTCCATCTCGAACCGATTCGGCCTCCCTTGTCGACCACAGATGGGGGTCCTCACTAAGAACGAAATCTAATAGGATGAAGGGGACGAAATCATAGTGAGAAGGAAACTTGGATGAGGATTTGGGGGCAAAACTTCGTGCTCACCTGAGGCCAAGATGGGGGCGGCCAGATCTGGCGGTACTGGTCGAGCCGTAGCGCCCCGCTCATCGGAGGCGTTGTGAAACAGTAGGCTGTAGATGCGTGTCGACCTCCTGCAGTAGACATGGAGCTCCCGCGCGTCCCTCCTCCTCCTCATCGGCTGCGTCTCCTCGCCGAACCGCGCTGGGGAATCGAGGGCGGTCGCCAGAGCTCGACATGGGGAAGGGAGAGGAAGAGACCGATGGAAGACAAGGCGGGGGTGGGTATAATATATAAGGACAGCACCAAAACATTTTGCCTCCCGCGCAAGCGTTCAAAAATTTCCACGAATCACAGACGGTTTCAGACGTCTATGATGAGCTAATATTACAGACTGTTCATATTAAAAACTGTCTGTGACTGTGTGATTTTACCATGGCTTGAAGAAAATGCCTAACTCCCTGATTTTACCATGGCTTGAAATGTCTAACTCTATGATTTTACCATAGCTTGAAATGCTTAACTCCCTGATTTTACGATGGCAAATCAAACAGTTTTTAATATAAACCGTCTGTGATGAGATACTTATCACAGACGGTTCTTAGCGTATCCAGTAATAGAGACGGTTGCGCTGGTAAAACCGTCTGTGATGACCTTTAACACTGATGGTTTTGGAAAACCGTCTGTGATGAGGCATCCAGTATTAGCCTTTTTGTAGTAGTAATTGTGTTCTATTTCAGATAAATAGTTAGAGGAGATTCCAGAAGAGCAGCTTGTACTCATCTCAAACAGAGTGACCAAGGCAATTAACAACATCAGAACAATGCGGAGAGGATGTCCAATCAGATGCTATGAGTGTGGTCAACTAAACCACATCAAGATGAATTGCCCCAAATTGAGAAGCAAGGAGGTCAAGGATGACAAGGCATCAACTCGTCGCTCTCATTTCAAGATTGACCCAAGTAAGAAGCACAGTTATTACAGGGCGGTCAACAAAATAATTTCAGCACTTGATGAGATTGATTTGAGTGATGTTGATTCTGGAAGCGACGATGAGGACAATGGTAAGAAGGCAAGGGAGGTGGACTTCACAAGGATGTGTTTTATGGCAAGCAATGAGGAGCTCAACAATGATGATCTTTACAATGATCCTGATGAGGTAAAACCTTCTTATACAGATTTATCTCGTGCTGTGCTTAGGTTGACAGATGAGCTCAAAAATTATAAAAAGAAAATAAAAACATGATCTTGTTGTTAAGAGCTTAAATTCTGAAATTGATAGACTTAGAGCTTCTATTCCTGATGATGAATCTTGTGAGTCTTGTCAAGTTTTACATTATGAGTTGGAGACTGTTAGAACAATTAATACATCAATCTTGGTTCAACTTAGGGATGTGACTACTAATCTTGATGGACTAAGATTGGCACATGACTCTTGTGATAAAAAGTTAAAACTTACAAATTATGAAATTGAAAAGCTTAAGTTTAGTTCTCCTACATATTTAGAGTCAAGTATTTCAAATGCTAAATCTAAAGCTTGCTCTAATTGTGAATTGATAGAAGCTAGACTTAATTCTTCTCACGAATCTATTAAACAAATGCTTTATCATGAGACACTTTCTTGCACTAACTATCCTAAGCTAAGCACAGAAATAGAAGCACTGACTAGACAACTTAATGATTTTGCTGAAAAAGATAGATTGACTCAGTCTAGTGCTTCTAAGAATGTTGTGAATGAACCTGTTAAATGCACAACTTGTCCCACTTTAGCTAAAGAAAATGGGTACCTTAATAACATTTTAGAGAGATTTTCTTTTGACAAGAAAATTTTGAATATGATTCTAGACAAGTCAAAATTGAGTGTCAAAAACACTGGTCTAGATTTTAATGCTGCTGATTATGCCAAGAATAATACACCTAAGGTAGTTAAGGTCATTGTAAGTGGGCTAATTAAAACAAAACGTAAGCCTCATAAAACTGTGTTTAAATCTGCTGGTTTTATGCAAAGTTCTTTTGCTAATGTTGTACGTGCTAGCTCATCATCTCAAAAGAATTCTAATTATGTTAAATTTCATTGCACATATTGTGGTAGAGATGGACACTTGTATAAATTTTGCTTTAGGCGTGCTAAGAAGGAGAAAAATGAAAGATTGAATGCCTTAAAACAAAAATGTGCAACCTCTTTTGTTGTTCCTAGAACTAATGCGAAAGTTAGGTTTTTAGAGGACTTTCATGATGGCTTTAAATTTGCTTCACGTACTGGTTTGAGATATAATTCACATTATGTATTGTCTGCGTTTCGAGGAGCAGTCAGACATGTTCCTTTTTGGCATTCTGATCATGCTCGTGCACGTAGTTCTGGTTCTAGTTTTGTTGTTGTTCCTCAATGTTGTGTGTCTCAGTACTGGATTCCTAGATCTTATTCTCATTAAGCCTCTTGATACTTCTCATTTTGTCCATTTGCGGAGTGAGTTGGGGATATGTCATCCCATTTGAGGAGGAGCTTTCTTTTGTATGTCTTTGTAAACGCTTGTTTCTCTTCTTTTTTTTAGAACTCTAAATATTATTTAAGCCTATAATCACAGAACAAGTCATAATGCGTATATTGAGCTTTCTTGATGATGATTTTACATGTGTAGCTTAGCAAAGCCATGATTAGCTATTTAATAAAATTTATCAACTTGAACGAACAACATGGCAAGGCTGAAGTTTTTGGCTAGTTTTTGTTTAGAGTGATCACTTCTTGAGATGTGTCATGTTTAAATACCTAGTTAAAATTTGATTCTAGGTCAAGTCTAAGTTTGAGCTATTTTAGTTCCTTCTTGAATCACTTTTAGCAGTTCCAGAAATACATGTGGCAAATTTTGGTAAAATTGCTAATTATGTATGTATCTTAACAATTCTTCCACACGAGACAACTTGTCATTGTAATAGGCATGAACTTGGGGGAAGTTTTGTATGACCGAGATCATGAAACCTCAAGTTTTTTGGCTTGGTATGATCGAAAAGTAAGGCTTCAGATGCTCCAATTAATGAAATGTGATTCAAGTTGACTCAAAAGGTGCTTACTAATGTGTATTTTTGGAATAATTGACAATGTTGCTTACTAATGTTATTTGAGGCGTGTGACGTGTATGTGGACTTATATCGGTTAAGTAGGAAAGAACTTGTGCCGAGAAAAGATAGTGTTTTGGTCTTTGTATGTACACAGTAACTCGGAAACGATCGTGATCTACGTCGAGGACTGCGAAGTCATGGTCTAGAGAGTCGAAGATGCTAGAGGAGACGGTCGAGCTCGAATTAGGGTGCATGGAGATCAAATATTGACGACGCATGTTGAAGCTACAAATGTACGGTTCGGAAGCTACGACACATAACAATTTTGAGGTGTCCAAAATTGAAAACAAGAGAAAAAACCCTTGTTAGGGAGGGTATCGGGCCCTTGATTGTTGTGATTGGATAGATTTTCATGACCTCGTTGATAAGGCCACGTTTTGGTTTTTTTGGCCAGTTGATATATCTCCAAGAAAAAAACTGTCGGTGTGTTCAGTAGTAACAGACAACAGAAAATCGCTTTGACGGTTTTTAGCGGCCGGCCGTGCGTGACGTGATTGATGGTGGCTGTTGGTGTCATCAAGTGTGATTTGTAGAAAAGAAAGGTAAAAAAAAAATTCGCCGTGTGTGCTTTGAGGCTGCTGTGATTTTTGGCCGTGCGTCATAAGAGAGATCTTTTGGCGTTGAGAAAATCCAGAAGAAATGCCATGTGGTGTGCACCTCGATCGCGTGCGTGTTGACGTGATATCGCAGCAGTAGCAGATGGCGCAGGAGGTGTGCATCTCGGGTTCGCACGCGCGTTGGGGCTAGAGTTCTAGCAGAGGCCCGTGCTCGCCGAAAAGATTGAGCGCGTGCTGATGGTGATATGAGGCCGATACTTTTGCTGTTGGCTGTTGGGGGTCATTAAGAGCGTGTAGACGCAGAAGGCCTGGAAGGCCCGCCGCTGAGCCGTGCGCAGTCATCGACCAGCAAAGACAGACAGGTCTTGTGAAGGGCGCCCTGGACGAGCTGCGGGCTACCAGAGTCGACGACGACGAGCTGAAGCAACTGGCGAGGACTTCATCGTCCGAGATGAAGAAAAATCTTTCACAACCATTCATCTTCTCTGATTGCCATTAATGATCCTATATATTAATTAGGAAGTAATTGATTTCCTTCACTATTCTGTTCACATTTGGATGATAGCCAATCTTCGAACTTCTTGTTAAGCAGTACTTCCATGACAGAATTTACTGTGTTCTCATGGTCCAGCTGCTCACATGTTTTCTTTATAATCTCCGAGGGGTTAACTTGGAATCCACACTCGAGATTTGGAAGTGTCAACGTGAACTTTGAAAACAGTCCACAACCATGACCATCAAAAAGCATATGCACATAGTTGAGAAGCAACGACAGCTCATCACTGCTTTTGGTAAGCTTCTGATGGAATTCAAATTCTCGTGCTTCACTGCAGGGTTTCCCATTCCCATCAATCATGTTTTTAGTAGGCTTCTCATGGAATTCAAATTCTCGTGCTTCACTGCATGGTTTGCCATTCCCATCAATCATGCGCATTCTCACCTTTCCAGCATCAAGGCATGGAGTATGGCAACGGATGACACCTTGCTGAACAATTTCCACAGGTACCTTAACATCACCAAATAGTATTGCCCATGAACTGTCGGAGGGATTGCAAAGGAAACCTCCTGCAATCATAACCTGCATTACATTTTTATAGGTCTCCAATCAATTGTTGTAATATCACAGCAGAATTTGTCTTATACACAGAATCAACCTAATGGACAAGCCTTTTGACATTGAAGCAATAGATAAACTCAGGCATCATGCACACACTGATCATTATGGCGTATATGTTAATATAAATGTCAAGAGCCAATACGCCCACATGGTTCAATATCTTACCAATAGAAAAGAAGCAAGATGCAGTAATTTAATTCAGAAGATCAACTTCTAGTTCCATATGATACCTTTGTACTTTCAGAGCGAAATGCCCATTCTGGAGAAACCTCATGAATACGGAACCATTGGTTTTCAGTCACTGTCAGAGAAGCTGAATGCAGAATAGCTTCAAGTTGATCCTCCTCCAACCATGTATCTGATCAACAAGACAGACATGCAAAAGTTGCCAATTTTTAGAAAGATTTCCACTATATTTCAGCCAGACATTAGCAATGAAAGAGTCGGAATGCATGGTGTTTGCTGGTACGAGATTAGTGCACCTGAATTTTTCAGGACATCAATAGCATTGGGATAAGGATGGGTTCCAGTTTTTTTCAGTATGATTGTCTTCACTAAACTCCAGCTCATTAAAGATATGTACAAGAGTTCTAGAAGTGTCTGGTTCTTTATTCTGAATCCCATGCATAAGAATAGGTTCATTATTTGACAGAACCTCTTTGGTGTTAACATCACGGTGTTCATTGTCTTCCAGACAACTGCATTTTAAGCTTCCGTAGGGCTGCCTGATTACAATGTTGAATCCAATCAGGTCGACTTGTATTATTTGTTTCATTGTTTATGGCCACAATCTGGGAACTAACTTCTTCTGCAGATCCTAGGCTGCATGAGTAACTCGCTAGTCAAACCGGGTGAACTGTGTGCTTCAGCTCTGCTAGCACTGCCATTATGATTGGATGTTGATATCATATAGGGATGATACTGAAATGCTGCCCTGATAATCAATCAACAAATTAAAGGTGAGACACAGGACAGACCAAAAATAATGTGGTGGCTTCAATCACTATAATAATGTGCACTAGCATGACAGGTGAGTTAACCAGTGGAGAGTCTACACAATGTCAAGTTCAATTTCATCGATGCTTCGTCAGTGATTAATTAATCTGATATCTTCAAAGATTTCTGACTGTTGGAGTGGATATATATCTGTCGCTAGTAAAGCAAAGTTTTTTATTTACTCATCCTAATTGGTTACTTAAGAATCAGAAGTGCAGACGTGCTGTGACAAAAGGAAGGTAAAACAGATAGACAAACCTCTAGGACATCTCTATAATGGACAAGAACAATGTGCTCATAAGCCCTGCAAAGATTAATTGCTCTCATTATGATGCAAATTGATTTTTACACATTGTCAAACCAAATTTAATTTTTTCTTAAAAAAAAACAGAAAATCATAACCAACAGCAGAAGAAGTCATAATAATGACAGGGTATAATACCATCAGTGCCTGAAATTTATTAGTTCAAGAAATGCAGCACCTATTTGTGAAGTCATAATGAAGTACAGTTTTTAACTTGTCAGAAATCTAACATCTCACAACACATCATAAAAAGTAGAAGAACATTGTACAATACTATAAATTACAGTATCTCTACAAGGAATTGGTGCATAATGATCCAGGATGGTTTCCTGTTCTTGGGAATGTCTCAAATGGATGTTCAAAGTAACACAAATACCTTGGGGTCATAGACATGAATAACTTGTTAACAGGAGTTCCCCCTAGCACAAATACCATAGCACAAGAACAAAATACTACATGTAGTGATGGACTGCTCATGGGTTACTCCATGAGTTTCTGTTCAAGAAAAAAAATATCCTCCATCAGTAGCATGCAAACAAAGTTGGTATCGGTCGTGTTCTAAGGGGAAACACTTACGATTTTACAAAGGCCCAGAGTACAAGAAAAGTATGTGTGAAGCTTTTCAAAATTTGAAAGCATACAAATATGATGCGTACATACATTATCCCCCCTACAAAAGTAAACAGAACTCTTACGGATCAAGCATCCAATATGTGCGCCTCTGAAATCTAGGATTTTTGTCTGCATGAGCACAGTAGCAATCCAGTGCCTCCACATTATCAACCTGAAATTTCCAATGTCAAGAGAGCATATTAACTACACGTCTCAATATACTAAGTGCCCATTGCTACTGATACGGCGCCAAACAGCATTGTTACTAATGTGGCCAAGAGTGAGCCAGGTGCAAGCAGAGCCAGAAGAGATCAAGGTCCACCACCAGTTCCTGAGGGGCTACGACCTGTTCCTGAGGGGCTACGACCAGCTTTACAAGGTCTACAGTCTGTGTCCAGGTCTACGACCAGGCCCACGATCAGGTAATCCAAATCTAACATGGCAAGTAAGAAAGAAGGAAGGAAGGAAGCCAAAAGGAAAGCTGCGTCAGGAGAAAAGCAATGTACCAAAGGGGGTAACCGTGCCCTGTAAGGAAGGTCAAGATCACAGTTTCTATGTTGGTTTAGTTTGGATCGGAATCAATCCGTGACTTAGTTTCTATCTTCAAGATTGTTTCCGTTTAAAAGAGTCCAAGATGTAACGTGCCTTATGAGCACGAGTTAGAGATAGAATCAGCCTTGTGCCGTGCGCATGTAGGTTTCGACCTTAGGTCGTGTGTGTTTGGCCGCACCCTTAGGTGCCAATATAAGGCCAAGGCTTAGCCCTTGGTAAAGGGAGTTTTAGATTTGGATGAGTTGAGTTATTTGGCGTGTCGAGGGTCTACCCCCTGTTATCGCGTATGTGCGAGTTCTTGAGAGTTTTTCATCTAGGATATCTCTGATTGCTACTCAGGTTTAATCTTGTTGATTGAATTTGTGTGCTGATCTTGTTTGATCTCTGCTCTCGTTTGTGTACTGTGGTGTGTGCGGGTGTGAGATTTATCTATCCTAGTGCGAATTGCATCTTGTAATTCGTACTCCATATCTTTGATTAGAAATTTAAACCGTGAAAGATCGGGAAACCCAAGGATTCAATCTCATCTCGAGGTTGATCCGCATCAGGTGGTATCAAAGCGCCAAGTTGTTCACGATGCTGTGTTTGCTTGCTATTCAAGATGGTGAATTTGGCTGGTAGTGTGCAAGGCTCCCATCATGGTGCTTATGAAGAGGTGCTGCACGTCGAGGGGGAGATGTCAACTGCTGTCCGCACGAACCTTGAGAAAACCAATCGACAATTTACAAGGTGTTACGCGCTACAAGAAAGCATTATCGACATGCGTGTCGAGTTGGTGGAGCGCATTGATCAGGTGGAGACTAACATTAATGTGCAGTTCGTTGAACAAAGGCAGGCCAATGAAATTCGGTTCACTGCTATAGCCGATTCGCTGCAACGTTTGGAGCGAGCCTTAGGACCAGGAGGTGGTGCTGCTGCCCCTGTGCAACCGCCACCACGTCATCAGCGCCACGACAATCATCATATCGGGGGTGAGTTATTCAATGACAATTTTGATGAGGTTCGTTCAGATGGTGCTTTTGGTGGAAACTACTACAACCAGGAACCAAGACGTGGCTACAACAATCGTCGAGGTGCTGGTCGTGCGCCCGATTTTCTTTTTAAGCGCAATGGCGGTGTTGCGGGTCGCAACCGCGACGACGATGGCATTGGGAAACTAAAAATTTCCATGCCAACGTTCAATGGGCGTACAGATCCAGATGTGTATCTAGAGTGGGAGATGCGGGTGGATCAAATTTTTGATAGCCACAATTTCACTGAGGAGAAGGTACGCTCTGCATCAATTGAGTTCACTGAATATGCTCTTGTTTGGTGGAACCAATTATGCCGTGCCGGAGGACGACCCGACACATGGGAACATATGAAGAACATCATGAAGCGGCGGTTTGTGCCGGTGCATTACACTCGAACTTTGCACACGAAGGTTCCTTGTCTATGGATGACTACTACAAGGACATGAAGATTCTCATGATTCGTACGGGCGTGAACGAACCTGAGGAGGCGACCATGGCTCGCTTCTTTGAGGGTTTGAATGATGATGTGCAAGAAAAGACGGAGTCGTCGGACTACAACAATCTACAAGACCTTGTGCATCATGCGGTGCGATGCGAGCGTCTTTTACAACGCCAAGCCCATGGCGATGCACTACCACAACGATGCGTGGAGTCGTCCACAGCGACAGAGAGATGATATTGGCGCAAGCTCCAAGGTGGCATCATCACACTGTACAACCGGGGCTATGTCAACAGAGGTGTCGAAAACTGCGAGTAATGGAGGTAAAGAAGCCTCTAAAGCTGATCCTAGTGCAATTTCTTCTGCTCGTACTAGTAATGTTAAGTGCTTCAAGTGCAAAGGAAGAGGACACATGATGCATGATTGACCAAATTCGTGAAAAGTGTTGCTCTCTGGGGAAGGTTATGTCACGGAGAGCTCTAGTAGCGAGTCTGAACACGACGAATCAAAAAAAATAGGGACCGTTGTTTGTTCTCCTGAAAGAGGAATATCCATTGATGTTTTGCCTTTTCAAAGTGGTTTGAACATGCTAGTTCGAAAGGTGCAAAGTGCTGAAATTGAAGATAAACGGCAACGATGGAGTGTTTTCCAAACGGAGTGTAAGATCAAGGAGAAAGCGTGCATACTGATCATTGATGGTGGGAGTTTTACCAATGTAATTAGCAAAGATTTAGTGTACGCTTTGGGGCTGTCCACGCGAGGCATCTGCAACCGCACTACGTGGAGTGGTTGTATAACTTCGGGAGGTTGAAAATAACTCATAAGGTGCGTGTTTCGTTTATCATTGGTGATTATGTTGACAAGGTGGATTGCAATGTCGTGCCAATGGATGCATGTTGGTTCCTATTGGGTAGGCCGAGGCAATATGATCATAATGCTACACATAATGGACGGTCTAACACATATTATTTTGTACATCACGGGAAGCAACATGTGCTTAACCCCATGATGAAGAGTGCAATCACAGTGGCGAAAATTTCAGCAAAGGAGAAAAAGGCTTCGACGATTACCCCGAAACTGAGGACGGTTTCGCTTGAAAGGGGAGGGGATGATACGGCGCCAAACAGCATTGTTACTAATGTGGTCAAGAGTGAGCCAGGTGCAAGCATAGCCAGAAGAGAGCAAGGTCCACGACCAGTTTCAGAGGGGCTACAACCAGTTCCTGAGGGGCTATAACTTGTTCCTAAGGGGCTACGACCAGTTCCTGACGATCTACGACCAGCTTTGCAAGGTCTACGACCAGTCTCGCAAGGCCTACGACCACGTTCAGGTGGCCTGCAACCACATGAAGGGTTACAACCACGACCAGGTCTGCGTCCAGGTCTACGACCAGGCCCACGATCAGGTAATCCGAATCTAACATGGCAAGTAAGAAAGAAGGAAGGAAGGAAGCCAAAAGGAAAGCCGCGTCAGGAGAAAAGCCACGTACCAAAGGGGGTAACCGTGCCCTGTAAGGAAGGTCAAGATCACGGTTTCTATGTTGGTTCAATTTGGATCGGAATCAATTCGTGACTTAGTTTCTATCTTCAAGATTGTTTCCGTTTAAAAGAGTCCAAGATGTAACGTGCCTTATGAGCACGAGTTAGAGATAGAATCGGCCTTGTGTCGTGCGCGTGTAGGTTTCAACCTTAGGTCGTGTGTGTTTGACCGCACCCTTAGGTGCCAATATAAGGCTAGGGCTTAACCCTTGGTAAAGGGAGTTTTAGATTTGGATAAGTTGAGTTATTTGGCATGTCGCCAAGAGGGTCTACCCCTGTTATCGCGTATGTGCGAGTTCTTGAGAGTTTTCCATCTAGGACATCTCTGATTGCTACTCAGGTTTAATCTTGTTGATTGAATTTGTGTGCTGATCTTATTTGATCTCTGCTCTCGTTCGTGTACTGTGGTGTGCGCGGGTGTGAGATTTATCTATCCTAGTGCGAATTGCATCTTGTAATTCATGCTCCATATATTTGATTGGAAATTTCCATCGTGAAAGATCGGGCAACCCAAGGATTCAATCTCATCTCTAGGTTGATCCGCATCAGCTACCCATCTAATTCAGTCGCCAAGATGATCGCCGCCAAAACATATTGTGATTAATACTTCAACTCTATTTACTTTAGAAAGACCTTTAACCTAGATGCCAAAACATATTATGATCAATACATCAACTCTATTTACTTGGAAAGATCTTTAACCTAGATGCAAAAGATGACGAATTGAACAGGCCTTAAGGCGCTCATGGGCTTGAGCAATGGACTTCCCGCTCTTCTTTTTTCGCCATTCATATCCAACGATTCGGAAGTATCGATGTACTCTACGATGGAAAAGAAACCAAGAACCACCTGCGATTTCAGAATCATTTTGGTAAATCACATTCAGGGCTAAATCAAGCAAGCACAAGCTTGAATAAGATACGTCGCAAGCTAAAACAAAAGGCTGCTTTTATTACTCGGTGGCTTTTGAGGGGTCTTATGTGCGACCATGAACCGCTCATGATTCTGTAATATCTGCAAAACCTCTTTTGGCTTTAACCACCGCGCCTTCACTACCTGTTGTAGCTTTTGTATATCGAAGCCTGAAATGGTAGTAAAGCAAAATGTAACAACGTTTACGTACCAGAATTAATGGCAGAATTCAGAACACATAACAACTCAAGGGAAGGGATCATGTAAAAAATGTATGTTTTAAAATAATCTGGAAAGTAGTGAAACGGTACTTTGATCATCAAAGTTAAATGTGATTATTTGACTAGCGTGCATAACAGGATTAGTGAAACCAGAACTGGCCCAAAAACCGTACCACGGCTGCTTCTAGTTTCTCGCCGTGTACAACGTAACCCGGTAAAAAATGTACAGAGATATGAATTTAAAATTTAAAATTAAATTTGAAAACCTTATGAAAATCGGGCCAATATGGGAACTGGAACCCACTAAGTGTAACATCCCAAAATTCTCAAAATGTTTCTATTAATTTCAAAGTCATCATTTCTGAATTTTCTGTGGATTTTCATAAATTAATTAAAAGTTAACCTGAGCCTGGTAATAATTTATTTGAGTTCTAAATATTCTAACATGTCTCTGCAAAAATTTAAAAAAAATTGGAGTAGGTTTCATAATTTTCTGAGCTCAAACTTAATTTCTGGGATTAAATTTGTACAAAAATAATTTCGAAATCACAATCGTTCCCAGGCCGTAAGAGTAACCCTCGGCCCAGCCCACTACTGTTTTGGCCCAACTCCAGCCCAGCCATCGCTGCCGCCCGAGCCGCTTTCCTTTTGTCGTTTTCTCTTTGCGTCGGCGTATTTTTGCATTGACAGTTTCTCTTCGTTGCCTCTCGCCACAGTTTCTGACTAGAGTAGGCGAGGGCCCACTGGCCAGGACCCTTTGTCCACCTCGCGCATGGTCCAGCGCATGCCAAAAGCCGTGATGTCGTCGTTGCTCCCTGCATGCCTCGCTGCGCAAAGCTAATGTGACGAAGTTCTGAGAGATGGACATGCGCAAAATGAACTCATGCATCCTCACCACCTGGGAAATCTGGAAGGAACGCAATAGTAGAATCTTCAAAAACATGTCAACTACTTCCACGGATTTGGTGGCAAAGATTAAGGAAGAAGGCAGAACTTGGACCCTCGCAGGGGCCAAGCACTTGGAGCTTTTCATAACTGTGTAATTAAGTTCCATCTTTAAAATTGCCCGTCTTGAGTTGTTTGTGCTACCTTCTTTATTAATATATTAGATAGTTCTTCTGCCGGTTCTTCAAAAAGAAAATAATGACACATTGTGGCTGGAACCAAATATGGTCTATATCATACCTTGTAAACCTTTCCAAAAGCACCAGCACCAAGTAGTTGCTTCTTAGAGAAATCATCTGTAATTTATTTTAACTAGGAGGGAACCCGTGCCAAATGGCGCGGCGGGCGGGTCGGAAATAAGTTAACGATGTTACAACATGATTAATCGCTCCTCTATTATTACATATATTAGGTTAAAGACAGTGAATGATATTGTTGCAATCTAGTAAATAGATAATAAGCTGGTTTCGTGGGTGTTCATAAAGCACGCAAAATATGAGCAAGTATTCTAGTTTATGTAACCTACCATGTAAACAAAAACAGGAGTGTTTGGAATAAACGAGGAAATTGGGTAGAACATTAGAGAACCCAGTTATTGTAGGTTCACAGACCTGTTTACGGTCATCTGAACCCACTGTGCTCTCTAATGTCTACGCACTGTTTGGATGGTGTCCCGCTAGGCAGAAGCTAACCGAAACTAATTTGAGATAAACAATGAAGTATAAAATTGTCTAAGCAGACTGAAATAAAAATGCTTAAACTGAAGCAGACAAATGGTCAGAAGTTAATAACAACACAACATTTGTGAAAATACAGACATGGGCAGGAGCTAGGAATGCAATTCTTGAGCCAACATACTAGCTTTTCTTCAGTAAGTCTCCTGCAAGCATAAATTAGAAAGCATAAATCCTATTGCCTAACAAAAGGAAATACCTTTTCCTATGATACAGCACTAAGCAACAACTGATAATCAGAACTACGGAAACTTTTTCGAAGCACAACAGCTGGAAAATAACCTGTAACGGAAGTGGACTGAGAACTTCATAAATGATTTTATGAGGGAGATGCCTTAATAAAAGTGGTGTCATTAATGAGGACACTAATCATGGCACGCTAGAAAGAGACAAAACAAACATCAAACAGAACAAATACCTTGTAGATGGCCAAAAAAACCAATGCGAGAACTGTTCGTCATGGCAGCAGAACCGTTGATAGTAGCTGAGCAAGAACCCTGCATAAATACTGACTCAAACAACGCAACCTATTATAAACTAAAAATTGAACTACTAATTCAGAAAAAAAAAAAAAGTACACTTGTATGATACTAACCTAACCCGATGGAGATGGCCTGAAATTGGACTTCTTACTACTATTTGCTGAGCTGACGAATGACTGGAATGGAAAAAATAGAGAAACAATATACAAATTATTAGTGGCCCTGCTTGATGGTGTAGATTAGAAATCCCTAAGGCTTTAAAAGAGCTACAAAAGCTGTGAGAAGCAGAGCTAGCAATACTATTATACTCTTAACAGCCACCAGAGTCAGTTCGGGCTAACTCCAACGTTTACAATGATTTAAATGCCACTTACTGATAGTTTTTTTCAACTCTGACCACAGCTGATATCTTTTCTTCGTACTTACGTGTGCACTATAATCTTTGTAACACTATTTCGCATCGTCAAGTCTACTGTCATCGATTTCAATGTTAGCTAGTCTACAGTTCACTCTATAGTTCCAGCCAATAGTACACACAAGAGAATTGCTGTGAAGGAATTTGACAGGGCTAAAAATTTTAGGCACCTGCTGCAGGAAAACCTGACTTTAGACAGACTTAAATCAAGGTCACAGTCATCAGGTTCAGTTCCAACCTTGGATTTGCTCCTGCAAAAAGGAAAAAAGGAGCTCCATCAGAAAAATGATAATGTAAGAATCATGCTAATTTTTCCTTAGACTGATCGCTAACGAACTTTTTCTTTCTTTCTTTCTATATGCTGCATGCAGATGAACAACTAAGATTTCCCAACAGCAAGCAAATCCACATAACACAAAGAAATACATATCACATAGTAGAATCATGTCAGCGTTCATAAATTGATTGGATTTCGAATTAACAAAATCCCATCAATAGTCTAGAGGCAGCAGCTTCCGTATTCAATTTCACAGGACCTGGCATTCTCCTCAGGCGCTACCTCTTGAGCTTGGTTATCTTTCCCATCAATAGTCATATCCTGTCACAAAACAAATCTAGTATCTTATGGTAGAAAAGCAAAACAGTTATAAAGGGAATACCGCTAAAAAATGCCTAGCCTTTTTCTAACAGATGATGAAAGGAGTGAAGGACATGCCTCCTACACCAACCCCTAGAAAGTTACTGTGCCACTATCCTCTTAAAATCTATATCTCAAAAACACGCTTCTACAACTTTTGAAACACCTTTGTGGTCTGGCATTATTCCCCTAATGCACAGCTACATTTGCGAAAACATCTAGAAGCAGATGCACCAAACCTAGGACCTAACATACACAATCTGCTGAGTAAATATGAGGTTCTTCAGTAATTCTTTCCATGATGGCCTAAACTCAGTAAAGGTGAAAAAAGTGAGCATCATCCACTAAATTTCAGAGAGGAAGCGGTTCTACATTGCACCGCAAATTATGGAAAACGCAACATACTCGGCCGGTTGAAAGGACTAAAAGCAGCTAAACAAACCGCATCATTCAGTCTGGATGAACGCACTGCATTCCATTCCAAGTGAGACATCACAATATAGATAGAAAAAATGGGTAGTTCTATTCATTTAAGGTCTAGATCGATCAGAAAGAAGGGTACAAAAGGCAAGTACAGTGCGAAGATCTGACGTTGGCCATATCATAAGTCATAACAGAGGAAAATATTTCGTAAGCGAAGGCACAATTGGAGAAACAAACAGTGTAAGGCAGCACAATTGAAGATGGAAGAAAAAAATTGCCAACGTACCTGCATAGGACGGAGCTCGGCAGCCTCTGCACGCTGCCGGCAATACCACAACGAAGTCTCGGACGGGAGAAGTCGGGGAGGTGAGAGGATCTTGAGCATGGAAGGGAAGGGTTGCGATGGAAGACGTGGGGGTAGCGGATACAGGGGGAGGGGGCAGCGACGGCTCATGTAGGAAGTGCTGGCGGCGCTGGAAGGAGGCGGCGGCGGCTACAGAGGACGTGCACACGCAGCGGGCTGGGGGCGACACGGAAAGGCAGCGCCGGCCGTCTGAGCTCACGGGGAGGAGAAGGCTTGGAGCCGGCCGGATCTAAGCCGTGGCCAACGGATCCGTCACTCCATGTTGGATGGAGGCAACACCAGGAGAGATGGCGGCCGGGGATGTCGGTGGTGGTGCGGGGAGCCGGAGGGGCGGACCGGGCTACGCGGAGGGGCGCGGTTTAGGCGGAGAAGGCGGGGGCCCAAGGCGGTACGGCCGGGCAAGGAGGAAGGGGAGGAAGCGAGGGAGGAAGGGGAGGAAGCGAGGGCGACGAACGGGCACGAACCGGCAACGCGGCGGGGAGGGCGAGGGCGAGGAGGCGGCGAGCGCTGCAGGGGGGTCGGGGGTAACCCTCGGGTGGCGAATGGGGAGACGGGGGTGGACGCATCCGAGCCGCACGTGAAAAAACGCCGATCCGACGGCCTCGCACCCGCCGATCACACGCGCACGATGGCGATCGGACGGTCCTCCTTTTTGGGGTGACGTAGAGGGCGCGGTTGAGCTCCCTTTCTCCCGGGAATAATAATTACTAGGTACCTTTGCGCGCATTAGCACGCTCGTTGTATGTCTATATGTTTGACTCGAGATACGAATGAAGAGTGAAATTAGGATACTAATAGAGGAGTGGCTAATTCGAAGATAAAAATAAATAAATGTATGATTAGGTTGGCCTGGACACAATAAGAAAAACTAAGAGAAAATATGTGACTAAATCGTAAGTAAGAACTAATTGATAGATAAATTGAGTGCGGTCTAATGGTGCAGTATCTATGTATTACATAGCGGGGCTACTTCATCGGATAAGTAAAAGTGTTATATATTGTTACGAAATATAGCCATATGTATATATAGTTTGAATGTGGAATAAGTTTGTGTAAAGAAAAAATAGGTATGTAAGATTATAGTAGTCAGGATACATATGGTCTAGTTCATTTGAATAGAATACTGAGTATGATGTAATGCATAATCTGAAACAAGTAGGAACAAAATAAGACTACTTATAAAGAGGAAACTTTTAGAATTGCAGAGTATTTATTGATAAACAGCATAAGTGTTACTAATTAGGCAAAAGAGAAGGTGTGCATCTTAGGTGCAAAGTGGGACAAACTGTGTAGTTTGCCTTCTAAAGCACCATACAGCTATATACATACTACATAGTTAGATTGTATTAACATAAAGTAATAAACGTCGAAGATAGTCCAATAGGAAGAGAACGCTATAGGTTAGTCTAATAGTCGCAAAGAAGCCGTCGTGTCATAGCGGTAGGTTTCATAAGACCTGCTGAAAAAAGAGCATAATTAGGTTGGATTAGTTAAATATGATTGACACGAAAACGAGAAACGTATGTTTAGTGTAGAGTAGAGGTAAGTAAATGGCAATACAGGTGACCAAATTTTAAGTAGAGATAGTTTATTCAATTGAGTAGGAACAATGTGGTAGAAAGATATTGTATACATAACATAAACCACAAAGGATTTGCCTCATAAAACAAAGGATTTGCCTCAAAGCAGTACAATAAGGGTACCTCTAGCTAGTTGTCCTTTTTAGCTGAGGGATCTTTTTTAGAAGATGTTGAAACAGCAACAAACGTCCCCAAATGAAGCAACATCTGACCTATGCAATGTAATATCTGTATAATAAGGGTGTTGTACAAACAATTCTAGATATAAGTGTAAAAGTTTTATTTGTAAGAAACAATCAAACAACAGATGACACATCTAACTATTTCATTGACAAGCGTCTTTGATGGCAACATCTGGTATCTTGATCTTTTTGGAGAAACACACGCATCGCAGCTCACACCGTGCCCATGCGTTGACAATGGCAGGCATTTACAAGAGGTTAAGCTGCTCTTCAAGAGCAAGCAGCAGTTCACATTCTTTTTTTTCTGATCCAAAAGCATTACTTTCAAGGCATACAAGCTACAATGACCAATCTAGGGTGTACCACCGTCAGCAAATCATTCTAGCTCTAGTACAACAGTTCGTCACAAGTCATCGTTTTCTTTTGCCAGGCATCTTTGGCTCGCTCTTGGGGTCATCACTTGCTGGTGGTTTAAGCGACTTGGAGGCAACTGTCGAGCTCCACAGTGCTCTCTCAACATCTGAAGGTGTGAAACATTCACCTCCTACGCTCAATTCCTTCAAGAGAAACACAAGATGTCAGCCAAATGGCAATCAAGTCCAGCATAGGAGCTGCTCTTTTTAGCCAATGTTTGAGTAGCAGTGATAAATGTTCTACATAGTACATTTTGAAATCAAAATTGCAGCCTAATTGGATTAGTGCTATAGAGCCTAAAGTTTGCATAAAACCATATGCAATCTGTAAATATAACATGCTTAGTATCATACTGATACTTATCATCCTATTGCTCTAATCTGCCAGCTGGAACCAGGAATAAACAACTATGTCTTGAACAGATACATACGCAACTGAAAACTTGAGATGTGATCTGCATATGCATCTCCTGAAAATTTATAAGCCCAATGCTCTTGAATCATTTTTATGTTATTATCAAGGGTCAGCAAAAATATTTGTATGTTTAATTATGCAGATAAAATGGAACTTCCAAAACAGTCTAATAATGCAGATATACATCTGTATGTTCAACTCAAGCGGCTGGCTAAACTGCTAAAGATCTCTTCTAAAATATAGCACAATGCCACCACAATCAGCTACTTTTGGAAGACTCTTTTAGCCTGTCTAGATGGAGAGGGATCAAATACATTCGGCAGCACTAGATGAACCGCTGAAAAGTTTCCACTTTGAAATGTGGAGTAGGTTTTTTTTTTGACCTTTGGCTGAACTCAAGTGATGATCATTGTAAACATAAAACAGTAATTAGTTGGAGCCACTCGACTCAACTCAAGGCTACATTGTGCAGAACACTTCAATCGACACAACCAAGAAAAAAAAGCTATCTTCGCAGCATTTTACCAGACAAGTCAGCTCAAATGCAGATATGTGAATAGAAATATGGCAATGCAGACATACCTATAATAGATTGTCCATATTTTTTTGCTCCATAGTCCATACACAGTACCTACAATCTGGATCATCCAGTAGCGAACACAAATAGAAAGGGGAAAAATGCTACAGAAATGGCAATGCCAAAAGAACACCACAAATCCTTATGCTATATTAGGTACGGTATAAATAACCCTTTCATCTATTTCTGTTGTATACCATTTTGACTACTGCACTCAATAAAAAGAGACTAAATTCTCTTGACCCGTGATATGCCTCACCCTTAACCTCCTTCTTGCTTATAAAGCTGAAACTTCAAGAAATCAGTGTGTGACATTATGTTTTACTACCACGCTAAATCACTAATTCTATCATATAAATCACCTTCTACAGCAAACCGGACTAATGGAAAATATAGCAGCCTACTCATGTTTCTTTCTTATCCAATACCATTTGTATTTTTCTATTGAATTGAAGCTAGTCAAGTCACAGCCAATGGAGACCAAAATTACAAGTTATAATTATATTCTAGGAAGTGCAAATTGTTTGTAACGCCAAACAAATTCCACTGGTATAATACAGGGAAAGCACCAAAAGATTCTATTTTACCCACCTTGCCTGGAGTGATGAGCCCCTTCTCCTCTGCATCGGTGATCATACTGTACCCAATCCTGCACAAATACAAAACAACATCACACAGCACGAATCTTTACCTCAGATCCCAAACCCAGGAAAAAAACTAAAATTTTATCCTTTAACAGATAAACCAAGCGATTGCTCCAATCAACTGACGAGAATGATAGAGAAATTTTATTACCAATCTGATGGAGAAATAATCCTTCCGGGGTTTCGCGAAATGGCGGCTCTTGGAGGAAAAATGTGACGTGTACTGTGGCCTCTGCTCCCCGCAGAAAAGAAGGGTGGGGAAAAAACGAAAGAGGGAAAGCGCAAATCAGCCGGATCTTGTGCGACGTGGCTACTGTACCCCGCAAGAAAGAACGGGAAAAACAAATAAAGCAGAGAGTAGGTACGGGGAAAAAGAAGGGGGGAAAGCACTACCCTGGCGAATCTTGAATCCCGCACAGAACAAGGAACACAGTCGAAGAATCGAGATGTGCAGGTGGAAGTTTTAAAAAAACACACAAACCAGCAGAGATCGATGAAGACAATGACTCCTCAGGCTCCTCTCCTCAGCCATCGCCTCCGCCGCCGCGGCGATCACCGAACCGCCGCCGACCTCCTCTCCTCCCCCTCCTCCCTGCCTACCCTTCACGAATACATACCCATTCCGGCCGCTGTCGTCGCTGGCACCGACGGAGGGGGGAGGTGGCGGCGGCGCAGGGAGGAAATGGGCGACGATGGCGTCGCTGAGGTAGTCGTGAAGGTCCCAGATCCGCTCCAGGATCTCCTCCGCCGCGTCTCATCTCATCACCTTGCGTGGCTCTGGCCTTCTAGGGTTTGGGTGCTCCGGATTGTGTCGGACGGGGAGGTGGGAGAGGAGAAGAGAGGAAAGGAAGGGAAAGGGGGAAGAGAGGGGCGTGGGAGCGCTCCACCAGGCCGAATCGAAAGGCTAAGCACGAAGAGGAACCATCGAACGGCCCACAGCAGAAGAAGAATCGCAGGCAAACGAAACGGATGGGCGATCGGACGGTCGCGAACAGCGTGCGCGGGAAATCCAACGCGCCAGGAAAAAACGTCGACGTGGGCGCCTGTGCTGGCCCAAAAACTGCGCCCATTTATACCGGAGGATAATTACTAGAAGTTCACCCGTGCCATATGGCACGGGCGGTAATGGATTGGTAGATTATTTAACATAGAGAATAATCAAAATCAATTATATTTACAATGTATTTTTTTAGTTTTATAAATCTAATAAAATAGCTATAGTGTTTAGTACAATAAGAGACGTGTAAATATGGAATGGATAATTAGTTTTATTATCTCTAATGGAGTACTAACAGCAATAGCAAGGGGTATGTTTAAAGCAATCAGGAACATATATCTATAGTATGGGACATTTAAATCAGTTATTTTTATGACCGGTGATAGGATCGTACTAAGTTATCTTAAAATTTGGAAGTATATGACTACATAGACATATATTTGATAAAGGCAAGAGTTACGGTGCTGTAGCATCTGAAAATATTAAAGCATAGGTTTCTATTACACATAGATTGGAAGCAGCAAAGCAAATGTGTAGGGGTCTTTTTATAAATATAATGGATAAAGTCTATCTAACAGTAAAAGAAGCACCATCGTGGTAAATAAAATAAAATTTGAAAAACCATATATTATGATGTATGAATAGAAATAGTGAGTTTGATGTATAATCCTATCTCAAATGACACAAACATTTTCAAATTTAGAGAATAAGCGAGATCAATTATATTTAGATTGCAACACTGGCGTTTTTTAAATCGAGCTAAATAGCTACAACGTCTAGTAAAATAAGAGATATGTAAATCTTAAACAGATAATCAGTTTTATCACTTATAGCGAACTACTAACAGCAATAGTAAGGGTTATGGTTGAAGTGATCAATGGCACTGTAGTATGTTATAGTCAAATGGTTTTTGAAATGTTTGATGCTAGGATCATATCACGTAACGCAAGATCTGGACGTAGATGACTACATAGGCACATTTTGGACAAAGCTAAGAGCTACGGTGCTGACACATCTGAATTCACTCAAACATGCTAACTAAAATTAATATCCTAAAGAATATGACATGCATAAATCAGTAAAATACATATGGCAATTCTGGCTTTCTAGAATAAAGCAACACTATCACAGTTAGATGTAAATCTGAGCAGAATCATCAGCAAAACATGATTAACTAATGATGCAGTAAAAAATAATGGTAAGGCAGTGTGCCTGCATAATTCCAGTTGAATTACAAAGATGGCATATTAGCTTTAACTCGAATTCAACTTTTAAAAGTATAAATAGGACATACCTGATGTCTGACATATCATTAATCAGCTTTACGTACATCAGATGGCATCTGTATTTTGAACACACAAACCTGCAAGAAGTTTATTTAAAGAATTCTAAGAAGGTTTGGATAATTTGAAGAATAAGGAGGTTCTAAATGAATGAAGTGCAGGTGGGCAGGAGGGGCGCTTACAAAGTGACCGCCCGTATGATATCAACCAAGGCTAGCCCTTTCTCATCTTCATGTCAGATATGCCTAAGCAGATAAGGAAAAAATTGCATAAGACACACCTTTAGACCACGAACTGTGAATTGTTAGGAGGATAGTAATAGTAATTAAGGATACATCTGTAGCTGGTTGAAAATGATTCATTTAGTAACTAAAATGCTATCTGCTCAATGTCTTTCGGCGACGGCTTCTTCTGTTATTTGTTCGGATGCCATGTGCATTGACTGCACATAAAAAGGCAAGGTAAGTTAGTGTTAAACCAATCGTTATACAGCAACTGATAGAACAAAACAGTGGATATCAAAAAGAAAAAACTATCATATGGTTAGGTTGAATGTTGAAGTTGAGACCTACACGTCTCACAAGTATTTGACGCAAGCATTAGTCTAGGCCAATGTCATATGTTCTTGACTTCTTATCATGCAAATCATAAAGAAACATGCTTCATCCAGACCGTAACAGACAATATTTAATGGTATTTTCAACTCTCCTCCACCCATGGGAACCTTCTATAATTTTCATTAACTAAATATCACGAATTCATGGTAAAAGATAGCAGTTTTAGAATGATGAACAAAACCTGCGTATTCAGCCATAACCTGTAATACATTCAAAGCCTTCCTCATGGCACCATTGCCTAACCGCACCAGGGCTGTCAAGCCACCCTCATGTACATCAAGATTGCAAGAAGACGCAAAAAAAAAACTTCGTATGAGCTCAAACTTCGTATAGTTATCTTACAGTAAAAGTTGATTCTACTACGATGAAAAGTTACTTCTTTCCAAACCTCGAACTACAAATGTTAGACCTACTGATATTGTATAGCAGCCAATGGTAGTATGCACCATATTGTCAAGCAATGAAGGTTCAACCATGTATACACTCTACTCTAAAAAAACCAAGCTATAAGCATCAGCCAAAGTGATCTTTAAAAGGAAAAGGAACAACGTCTTATATACAATATAAATGTTTGATCAGAGAGAGCAATAAGTCTGTTCTTATTTTGGAAACTTGACTGAAGTCACAAAAGGGGTATAGCTATTTTATAAAACACACGATATAGGGAAGTAACAAAGTAAAGACAAAAACAGGGTCAGGTTGAAGGCACTATATGTAGGTGCAATAATTATTTGTCCATGTGGTGTGCTATCTGAAAAGAGTCTGAATAGTTGCATATGGAGTCGGAGTTTGGAGGCAAGCGAACTTGTCGAATGATAAAGTCTCAGGTAGATCGAAAGAACTGGAAATCTGAAGCCAAAGAAGAAAATAAGAAGTAAAAGGCATTCCAATCCACAATGAATGGGGAAAATTTAAGCACAACTTTGTTGTTCCCATCAAACATGTATGCCAACATAATGAACAATATAACTTTTTTCTAATCTATTCACCAACATATCACAGATGACAAATAAATTCTATTCAGATTAAACACCGCATTGCCCTCATCTAGTAAAAAAGGATGACTTTGTTATCTGATCAATAGCAGACGTAGGAGGCCATTAGAACCATATGGAAATAATTAATTAGCCAAGGCATCAATTATGAACCCAAAGAACCAAATAAAGCATTGATGCTGAAATGAAGTGAGGTCTGAAGTAGAGTACTCCTTCAAAGGAGCTGTAATCTGCAAGCCGCAGCAGAAACATCACCATACATACTTATAAGTGTTGTCATTTTGCATCAATTAACTTCTTCCAGCAATGTAATGATCATTTGATTCTCAAGAACAACTTTTTGAAGTAGACCTTGTGGTAGACCCGGTTGTCGACGATGAGCTTGTCGACCAGGCACACCATCTTGTCACAGGCCATGTACTTGGTCATCGCCCCCTGAAAGGAAGTCGCCATAGCATCAGTACTGATCTAAGTGGCGCAAACCGAGGGGTAGACATGAGGAAGCGCGAGGTGGCGGCCGGGTAGGGAGATCGAGGAGGCGACATGGGAGGAAGAGGAGTGAGTGGCGATGCTGGTGGAGAAGAGCGGGGAGGGGAAAAGGAAGGGATGGGCAGGGAAAAGGAAGGGATGGACAGGAGGAGGCGCCGAGGCGCGAGAGGGCGTCGCGCTACCGAGAAGGGTGATGGAGGAGAAAGGAGAGGCGCCCGATCGCGGTGGCGGGAGGAGACGAGCGGTGGGGAAGCACCGACGTGGCGACCAAGAGAGAGGGCCGGGAGGTGAAGGAGCGGGCGCGGCACGCGTGTTGGAATCCGGACCGACGGCGGAGGCGATGGCGCTAGGCGAAGGAGCGAGAGCAAGGAGGCGCCGCGGTGGCTGGAGAGGTGGGAGCAGTGGCTGCGGTGAGGAGGCGATGAGATGACGGGAAGGAAGAGGCGGAGAGGCCGATGGGGCGGCGGGGAGGAAGAGGCAGGACGGCGGCGAGAAGAAAGGGGAGCGGGGCGCAGCTAGTAGCCGCGGCGGCGACATGTCCCGCTTCACAGCAAGCGCGAGCATCCGTTCGGACCAAGTGCGGAGATTGCCCATCCCGATGCCATCGTGGACGGACGCTTCACATCCAACGGCTGATACTTATCTGGGTGACGTGTCCAGGTCCGCTGAAGGCCCTTTCTACCGAGAATTAATTTTAGTAATTATTATTATTATTATTATTATTATTACTAGTAGCCCTTGTGCGCCCTTGGGCGCACTAGTTTTCAGGATTCTGAGAAGGTGGCTGTTTAGTATTGGATACACGAGTCTTGTATGGTAGTGGGAAACGGCTGGAAACGGCTGTATAACCGATTCAAAGATCAGGCACAATATTTATAGGAGCATACTGCAAGAAGTGAAAACAGAAAGGAAATACGAAGATGTATATAACAGAATAGGTTATTTAGGCAAATGTTTGAGAGCGCAACTGAATGAACATAGGTTGACTAAGCAGATAGATCTACGTAGTGAATATTACATATGGAGCGAGTATTATATATGGCCTACAGAACTTTGACTCCTGCTAGCTACCACTACAGGACGAAACGTGGAGATGAAATGTACAAATACACAGCAAAAGTCTAACGGGTCTGCTGTTAGTCTGCAAAGCATGCCATAAACAGTGTCTGTAGGGGATGAGCAGAGGGCGTGGGGTAGAAACGTGCAGCCTGCAATATGTTGTTTGCAAGACGTAAAATAAGTGACTAACCGGTAGGTGTGTATGTATCAGGAAGAAACAGCTGGACAATCTAGGAATGTTGTGTATAAAATACCTGATGTTCACTGGGAGGGGGTGTCGCTTGGAGCGATCTTTTTGGTAGCAGAAGAGGGCGCTGGATCTGTAGGTAGCGTATGTTGTGGTCTGTGTGGTACAGTAGACATGTGCTATCAACATTCTTTCGTTCAGAGTTTGCAGATCTATCCAGATCTTCCAAGGGGTTTGTGAGTCTCCCAGTGCTGGCTGTCGATTTAGAAGTAGGAACTGCTGGCTTCTTTTTTTCATCATCATTAGTCTTCCTGAAAATTATAATGAATATGAGGAAACCTACAATGTGATGTGAGGAGATATCACACATTACTGACAGGATATAGAAGAAGTGAGCTAGTTGTTCGCATAAACATGGGAAGTTTATGGCAACCACCATTCTGTACTGCACAACTTATAATGCATTCTATGGATATGTTTCTATTAATTATAGGGTTTTTTTCCTGGAAACAGTTATTTACCGAGGAACCTTCCTCAAGTTCTCTGACCCATCAACATCATAAAAAGATTTTCAAGTGGCATCAGCAGGAGTTGAGTCTAATCTATTTCAAATCTAAAGATTCACACACTTTGACACTATGTATGTAAAGTTATGGCCCAGTAGGGACAAAATAGTTGGTTAAAAAATGGGCCGCAGAGTTGAAGACACATGGCGATTGGGTCAATTGGATGAGGAAACATAATGAAGATGAAATATATGTGTAAGATGAAAGTAAGAACTACGACCCAAGGCACATAGTAAACTAATACTATATAGTCTATATTCCTTTGTTGAATACGGGAAACAGCATAAACTTACCACATGTTCCTTCCTGCAGGATTTATTTATGTCCGCAAGTTATTCATTTACTTTGACAAAAAAAAAAAAACAATTGTAACTTTAGGCTGTATCACTATCAGGTGGATGTGAGGTTTTCTATGTCCTATTGTCTTGGAAGTGAACTCTGCCTTCTTCCCTTCCCTCTCTCGGTTCCCCCGGGCCATTCTTTATGTTAGGCAAACTATGGTACATACAGTTTTTATAATCTGAACTGATTTAATTTATGCACAAAAGCTCACAATATATACTGTAAACACCATATAATGTTCAGTTGATTATTATATATATATGAGCTGCAGGATCAAATAGCATATACAGATGTACTCACCTCAACTATTGTATGATCAGACAAGGTGTCGATTGCAGGGAGTATACCCCTGATGGCAAATAAAATATGTTTTGTTTAGCATTAGATAAATGAATCTACAATCTTGTGCATAAAAATCTTGTAGTAGTGGTAGTTCGTCGTACATAAAAAATTCTTGATAGCAATTACTTCAATCAATGCATATTGGGATAAGGTAGCTTACGTTAACAACTTCCCACGAAATACAATTTGTGGAGCAATGGCAGCAATTATGCAGAAGCCAATGTGGAGCTACATTGAAACAAAGACACATAATGTAATTCAATGAGGTTCTCCCACAGTCAAAGCCTCACAAGGCACACTCAACATGCCCAGTCAAAACAGAGAGAGCCAACAACCTCTGTGCGACGCAACAACGGCGGCAACACGAGCACGGCAGTAGCTCACCCAGCACCATTCACTATGCATAAATGAACATCAATAAGCATCAGAACATAAATCAACCTCAAGCACAAAAACCAAATAGCAAAAAGGGGAAAAACTAAGCCTGGGGGAGGAAGAGCCAGGTCCTGGGCTCCTGGCCGAGCCACAAACGACGATCGCGAGCCGTACGGCCAAAACCCAGGCCGAGCCGGCCAGGCGCGGGCGCAGGGGGAAACGAAGGCTGGGGCACAGGGAGAGGCGAGGCATGGGCGAGCCGCGGAGCCACGGCAGAGCGGGCGAGGCGCCGGGGAGAAGAGCGCTCGGGTGAGCCGAGCCAAGCGAGGAGCGAGCCAGGGGCGCAGCGTGTAAGACGAGCCGGCGCGGCGCGGCGGGCGTGCTTGCGCGAGAGCGGCCGGAGAACCCCATAGCGCCTTGAGCAAATTTCGGCGGAAAGCAATGGGAACCAGGGACCTTGGCGCCTTGTGGATGGCGGCGTGGAATCTTCGCCGTCATCGGCGATGAGTCGGGCCGCGCGGCGCCAGTCGAGCGCTGGTGCACCACCACTACTCCTCGGGCGTGGGAGGGCGGCGTAGGGGCGGAGGGCGTGGGGTGGCGGCGCGGTGTGGGGAAGGAGCCGAGCGTGGGCGTCGGTGGGAGAGGCGTGGGACGAAGGGCCAAAGCCTAAAGGAGAGGCCGCGTGGGGCGGAGGGAGGCGGGCGCGCGTGCGGTGTGCAGGCGTGGATGGGTGGAGGCGGGCGTGGGGCGATGGCCGGAGGCGGAGGCGAGGAGGCGGGCGTGGGCGGAGGAAGGGGCTGGCGCGAGGCGAAGGAGGAGCGCGCGGCGAGCGGCGGCGGCGGCAGCGAGAGCGAAGGGATGAGACGACGGAGCGCGTAGAGACACGAAGGAATCGCGGAAGAGAAGCGCGTGGGAGCGCTCGCCGGGAGAATCGGACGGCGGATAAGGAAGGAAAAAGCAGCGAACGGTGGGGAGGAAGCCAGGAGAACGCAGGTAAGGAAAACGAAGAGCAAATCGGAGGGACGCGAACGAGGCGCGCTGAATCGGATGGGCAGAAAATTTGAGCGCGTGGCACGGTGGCTGCGCCGGGCGCTCTCCATTTATACCCAAGGATTATTATTATTATTATTATTAATTAATTAATTAATTAACTAGATACCTGTGCGCGCTTTGGCGCGCGCGACATGCAGGAGCGAAAAAGCACGACTAAGAATAGAATTAGGATACGGTAACATTGTAATGATCTAGATCTTACATTGCTATGGAATCAAAAGGTAAAGATCTAGATTATTATTTTAACCACAGTTGGCCCGGGTTAAATTCATTAACCGCCACCAGCATTTTTACATTGCAATGGAAGTCCAAATTGTGAGATTTGGTTTTGCACTCTGGGGACAGGCTGATGTGCATGTGCACCAGTCATCCTTTGTTCAGCCAGGTATTGTTATCTTTGGCTCTGGCTTTTCTCCAAAAGTAGCAGTTATCTTGAACAAATCATTATCAGTTGACGCATCCCAACAATTGGATGAAATGGAATAATGAATAAGTCAAGATCCAAAAGATGTTTGACAGCATTAAACAGCATCTGAAGGCACGGTAGTGTAACATTTGGAATCCATATAAAAGCATGAATAAAAAAACACAAACAAAAAATGCCTCTACAGGAAAGCAAATGAAAGCGTTTTAGGGTTTCCAACATGTTTATTTCGTAAAGTTCACTCTTTTGCAATAATAAAAGTAGAACGAAACAAAAAAATAGCAGAAATAGCAGGCAAGGAATAATCAACGGTTCTTGCATTGCTAAGAAGATTTGCGTTGCTGAGAAGATGATACCTCACAAGGAATCTCAAATAAAAAAAATGTAACGGCATTTCAAACTTATAGTATTCAAGATGTAAAGGATATATACTCACTTTCCAAATTTTGGAAAGCTTTCTCAGCAGGTTGTACTTGGGCGTCATCTCCTGTTTTCCCGATGCTAATTCCACCATTTTTTAAAAACTAAACAGAACCTGGAGCAGGACATGTATAACTACCATGAAGGTGAAATGGTTAAGCAGAAATTTGACAACATTACTATTATTAGTATAAAGATGCATTAGCAAGCAAGCAGAGGATGGAATCTAATTGAGAACACCTTAAGTAAGGTGGAATCTAAAGCAGATAAAGTCAGCAATAATTCTTTGATTAGAATCTACTACTAAAGAGCTCGTCAGTCATTATCAAACAAAAGCACTGGAATGATGTTGAGGTTCAGGTGCCTAAGGTAATATAGCTTCTAAATGGATATTTTTCGCGATCTGAAGTTCAAACCAGGTTGCTGGCAAAAGAACATGGTATAAACAATGTGGGCTGTAACAAATGCATAACACAAAATTGAACAGAAAATTGCGTAGTCTTGTTCATCCAAGTGCATGAGGACATGTCATGCAAAACGATGGTGAGAGACAGCCATTTCTAGAAGGTGAGCTGAAACTAAAATTGTACATAAGATTCCTTCATAAAACAAAAAGAAAACAACAGCATCAATAGCAAAAAAAACATGAACTGTTCAGTGCATGCATGAACTCAAATAAAAAAAAAATTACCACTGTTTCAAAAAATATTCTAATGAGCCCCGAGAAATCTTGGATACTAACCAACAACATACCTACCAATGCAATCACTGAATAAGCTAAGATAAAATTTTGTAAACATAAACATGGGAAAATTGAAATAAAGGCTTACATTATGTTACTGGAAATCACAGCTCTATTGTCATCCCCCTTTGTGATTTCACAGAGATTTATCAAATCGCGAATAACCATTAACAAAAAACTATTCTCCTACAATAGAACCACAAAAACCATCTAGGATTAGTAAAACGTTGATTCCTAAAAAAAACATCTGCCAAGGCCAAAAATAAGAAACAGAGTAACATTGTACATACCTACTCCTCAACCATAGAACCAGATATTGATCATATGGCCCAACAGATAGTACTTAGGTCATTCCAACTCCAGTTTCATCCATTTAATTGTTCAATCAGTTTGTTCAACATCTGAAATTCCAAAAGAAACACACTTAAGATCTGGTTCAAATTCACAAAAGGCAATAAACAGAAAAGATATTTTTGTATGAAAGAAGACTAAATAGAACTTTACTGCTATGTTATCTAGCTCATCCATATGTGTACAAGGAATTGCATGGAGCATGAGGAGAGGCTAGGGCTACCTAGCACCCAGTCTAATTGAAATATATCGCATACCAACATGTAGCAGCAAAAATCAGGAGGAACCATGCTAGACCTCCATGCACGGTGCACCATCACAACATATATGGAAGCAGAAAGGTCATACTCTTCTAGGAGTTACAGAGGGCTGCTATATCCTCCCATCAGCACGACAACATATATCATGGCCAAACAAGCACATAGCAATCTCAAAATTTATTGCTAAAAACATCTCTACAGTTACACTTGGGTATATCACTCTGATGCAATGTCATCACCAATTCAAGCCTTCGGCCTTAATATAGAAGATGGGTTCTCAATAACAAAACATTGTTACAGCTATGTCCTAAAAACACCGAGCACTGCCCTAAAAAAACTAACCACTCTAGAAGTCCAGAGCAGATTGTAGAACATACATAATTGGTACTTTTTTATAGCAATTGTTACTTTATTAGTATCTCTACTACTTAAAAATACGAGTTGGTGACGGTCCGTCCTCCCTCAATGGTGGAGATACTCTCAGTGGCGCTCTTGACATCCGTTGGATCGACGAGTAACAGCCTAGGTCGCGTTGCACGACCACGAACCGCGCCCCCGCCCCACGCCCACCTCCCTTCCTCTCCTCTCCTCTCCTCACTCTGAGCAACCTCTCCCCACCCACGCTGCCCTCCTCTCCCACCCGAGCCGCCCAGTCCCTCCACAAGCGCTCTCTTCCTCCCCTCGCTTGCGACGCCACCGCCCCTACCGCATCCGCACCGGATCTGGTCGCTTCCAGCCTCGCCGACGCGCCACGCCGCGCTGGATCCGATCATCCAGAGGTCGGCAAGCGGGCACCCCTTCTCCGGAACCCATATGTGCCATCCCTTCTCGGAACCGGGCGGTGCATCGGTGATGCCCTCGGTGGCGTCGTTGTCTTCTCCGCGCCACCGGCGATCCTGCCACCACCTCCACACCTCCGCCGACCACCGACCACCGTGTTATGCGGGTAACCTCCTCCGCCGCCACTCTCCCTCTCCGTCGAGCTTGAGAGGCGTGGTCTCGGATCGGTCCGGATTACTGCTCCATTTTTGGGGTCGGGGATTTGTGAGGTCTCGGATTATTTCTTGAGCTTTCTTGGTGCTAAAGGCGTCGCCTTGGCGTGTAGTAAGCAGCTTTTGATGCATCTCTCGATGGTGCTTGCATACCCCTAGGATTGTGGTCCGTGCAGTCCGGGGAATTTTGGGGTTTCTGGGTGGTGTGGTGTTTGATCGATCTGGTGGGCGCGCCTTGTGTGCAGGGAGGTGGGCGATCCGAGCAAGAGGAAGCCGTATCTCCCTCCCGATAACCAATTTCTCGTCACCAGGAACGGTATGCTCCTGCTGAATTGCGTAGATATGCGATTCCTATTTCCTTGTCTACTTGAATTTGATTGATGCTGCATTGGTGGATAGAATTGGTAGTTTTCCCCCATGTATTGGGTGGTGGTAGTTAGGCTAAATTTTGGTTCTAGGCCACCTTGTATCTGAATGCTGCATTGGAGGATAGAATCGCTTGAACTTTTAGTTTCCCCCTTGCATTTCGAACAGTTTGATGTTCCCCCTTGCAATGGGATGCTAAATTTGGTACTGCTTGCAGTGCCCTGCCTAAGAAGTGTTGTCTCGGTTGAAGAAGAGTATGATGCAGTAGGAGCTGAGGTAGTTCTCGATGATGATGAGGTAGTTCTCGATGATGATGTTCCCCCTTGCGAAGGCTGGCTCGCCACACACTGCTTGTATTGTATGAGTATGGTGCAAGGTTGATCTCTCAGGGCTGCTTTGTTTCACACTGCTTGTATTGTATGAGCTAAATTGTTCTTTGTTCTGTTGATAATGTTTAGGATCAAAGCCAGAAGAGGAGGAAGACATGCCCTCTATGGATACATTGGATACAGGAAAAGCCGAAGGAATAAAATCTATGCTCTCGCACTTTGGTGCTGGTGAGAAGCAGGAAGATGAGGAGGATATACCCGACATGGACACTTACGAAGATACAGAAGATCATTCGGTAGGAATACGTCAATTGATTGAAAAAATACATGTATAAGATGTTTTGTAGCAACGCACAGGCACTTAACTATATGATTAAAAAAGAACAGTTTAATGTCATAGAGTACACAGCTGTACGTATTAACCCAAAGAATCAGAAAGCATGCTTTAGAAAATAGTGTTCAACTACTCATTTTGTGACATGTGGTATGGCAGTGTCTTTAGAAAATAGGTTCTTCCATGGTATAGCATTCTAGAATCTCTGGTTCCTTTCTATCCTTTCATCGTCAGAACTCAGAAGTGAATTTTTGTAGTGCTGGTTCATGCATTTTAAGCTATCTCCATCCTACTATTCAAGTTGATGTTTATAAAGTTCAGTAACAGGCCTTTTGTGCATTTTAAGCTATCTCCATCCCGCCATTCAAGTTGCATTGTTGGTGGTGCTAAAACATCATTTTCTGTTGACACAGGTGACTATTGATCGAAGACCATCCTCACTTGTTAGCAGGAAAGCATGCTTCAGTGCATCCATGCAAACACGTTGTTGTGATGAAAAAGATCATTGATGTTCTAATGTCTCGAGGAGTTGAACCAGAAGTTGACAAGTAACATTCTTTATGCGGATACCATTTGATGATTGCTTGCATAATAGTTGACAAGTAATATTCTAATGCTCTAAATAGTTAACTGTGGCAATGCTCTAAGAATGAATGTTGTCATGATGTAAAGTACATACCAAAGTTCGGATACAGAGTATTTGTTAATGATAATATTGTCTTAACGATTTTTTTAGTTGCTACTTGTTCCCCCCTCTATTTTTATTTTGATCAGTCACAAACTTATAAAGTACAACACAATATAACTTTGATATTGAATATTCCTGTTCCTGCTCGCAACGCTTGCGTGGAGGATCAAGGAGCTATTATGTCATTTGAATATTCCTACTTCTAATATAACTTTTATATTGAATATTCCTGATCTCATTATGTCATTTCACCAGTAACTTCCAGATAATTTGAATACTTGCTAACCATAAAATTTTGCTTTGCAGGAGCTATGTGTTCAGCCCTGTGATGGGCAATGCTTTCCTGAGGAAGAATTTTGTGAACAGTATGTTAGGCTCAATACTATACTGAATGATACATCCCAACTGCAGAGAATGAGATCAAATTGGCATTGTAGAGATTTTGTTTTATTTTGCAATTTTTCTGTGGCATTCTTGGAGCAATCAGTGTCAGTTCATACAGAATCAGATTTCTTCATTGCAAAGGAAAAGTATTGTATCTTTTCCCCGCAAGACCAGACCGCCTAGAAACATGAGTTCTAACTAAAATCCATCTGCAGATTGTATCCTGGTTTTGCTTGTCGTTTGTAGATGTCTCCACCCTTACCATTATTTTTTGACATGCACCATTGTTGGAGTGACAGAAATTATTAGCAATTCAGGAAATTATTTTACTCCAAAGCATACATCTCAAGTATATCCTCACATTTGTTGCCATGTACTGATGGTTGTGAATTTTTTTTTGATACACAAGGGATACTTTTGAGTTTTGAAGTCAAGAATAGGCAATGCACAACTGTTCTGCACATTTGGAACAACGACAAAAATCAAATAGTATTGTCCGCTCATTATTGTAGAAGAAGAAAAGATATTGCATAGAAGTCTCCCATGACTTAAATTTGTGGAGACTAATTTTCGGACTTGTGACTTATTCTTCTATGCATTTTTTTATTTGTGAAGCACGATTATTTAGGAAGTTTAAGATGACCACAGAATCAGAAACCTAAAAAGAAGAATATTTAGAGGGGTTTTGGTGAGTTTAAGATGACCACAGAATCAGAAACGATTAGTATGCATTACATACTAATCATAGCAGAATATAGAAAATTGCATTCCTGCACTATATTTGTTGTGCAAGGCGGTAAACATTGGGAAGAGATGAACAGGGCGACGACAAGCTCACCACGATAGAATTGTATATGCTGCCATTGGAACATCATGATATTTGTTGTACAAGGCGGTAAACATTGGGAAGAGATATGGGGCGACGACAAGCTCACCACGGTAGAATTGTATATGCTGTCATTGGAACATCATGAGGAAGTTATTTGCATAGGCTATCGGCTTGACATCAGTGTGCGGCTACAAGATGCATCAGTAAGTGTAATTACCTCTCAATTAGATCTCGGGAAGTAATAAAATCATATGTAGTTTAGTTTATAAGAGCGTAATACAAGGAGATTCAAAATGACAAGCCAATAAAGAAGTGTATTTTTTAGGAACCTATGTATGTCATTATTCATCGTATGGTTTTACTTAATTTGCTATTGCTATTCTTAATTTGTATGCTTCACACCATGAAATGATTTGAACATCCAATAATTGCACATTCAAGTGAATAGTTTGTTTTATACACGGTTAATATAAATTGCATATAATTTTTTAGTGCAAAGTATGAGTTTCCGTTGCAACGTACGGGCATATGACTAGTTACATAAGAAGTTTAGATCAAGTTGCCATATTAAGGTAATCATTTCAACGAAAATGACATAAGCCCCATTTTTTTTTTCAAGTATTGGTTGATCCTTCTTCAGGAAGTCACTTATAAATCACTATGAGAATTTAAAGGTCAACAAAAAAAACAAATATGACACTGATCAAATTATCATGGCATACAGCACTGAGCGAAAGCTATTCCTAATGTCCAAAAGAAAGTTGGTCACAAGGTCATAATGATAACCTCAAAACAAAATTAGTAAAAGAAATTTTAAAAACGCATATTGAGAAACAAATTGAGATATTGGTTGAAAGCTATTCCTACTGTCCAAAAGAAAGTTGGTCACAAGGTCATAATGGTAACCTCAAAACAAAATCAGCAAAAGAAATTTAAAAAACATATATTGAGAGAAAAAAAATTGAGATGTTGGTTGTAAGCTAATAATAGAAGCATGATGGGCTTGCAAAATTAGCTTAGTTGTAGTGACTATTGTCATCAGCAAAAACAAAGGAAAACTGGCCGAGAGTTTTCAGCCTTACATAATGAAAAGGCTGACCTTATAAGTTCTGCACACCAGCAATAGGAAAGATTATGGATATCTAAATTGAGGTTCTCCCTTGTCTTTCCAATCTTCTGAAAGAAATTTCAACAGCTATCTTGCAGAATAAGCCACTCCCCAGGTTTTCTGCTGTCATCTAAATGCATTCCCCTTAGGACGCCAGAATCAATAACCTTAGAATTTGCAAGTTTCTCAAATTCTGATAGCACCTCCAAACCTTTGTACAGTCGCTCATAGTCTAGTGACCTTGCTGGAATCGAACAAAAAGCACCCAAATAATCAGCAGGTCATTGCAAGCATGGCTTATGTATTATTGGTAAAATACAACTTTCAGCAGAAACTATTGGAACAGAGGGGCCATGATGCCCACCTCCTTCTAGAGGAAGTAATCTTTCTATATTGATTAGAGCGCATATTCCACGAACAATAGTGCATGTCAAATCAAAATCAGAAAAGAGCAAGAGCTTGTCTTTGGGATCACAATATCTTGAAAGTGGAGTAACAACAGGTCGGTCTACGAGCTGAGCAGAAAAAAATCAACCTCAAGTCTCATAGCCTGTTGGTAGACCTTCCCAATAATCTCAAGCTCCTCACCAGCTAATGAGACACTTAGTTTATCAAGCAACTCTTCTATTTGGAGTGCATTATCCTGTAACAAAGGGGGAAGGGGAGACGTCGAGACGAAAAACAATTTTCAGCGCCTGAACCAGTTGCATTGAAGCACATACCGGTTGCTGTCGAGGACGAAGTAACGCGTGTGGAATAAGGACTTCCCGATCTTCCACCGCCTGTACCGCACCATCCACTCCTCGTGGCGCACCTCCGCCGCGGCCGTCGCCCGCTCAGCGGCGCCCTTCGGTAGCTCCCCACTCCGCGCCATCGCCCCCGCGGGCGACCTCGGGACCTCGCCGGGTCCCTCGGCTCGTCAAGGAGCCATGCCTGGCTGAGGCGAGGTCTGATGGGGTTGTGGGTGCGTGGTGGAAACGGGAAACCCTAGGAGAGGTGAGCCCCGCAATTTGCGGGTTCCGCGCGGCGGCCGGAGTCGTGTGGCACCGGGGCCAACCAGATCTGCCGCGCCATCGCCCCCGCGGGCGACCTCGGGACCTCGCAGGGGCCCTGGGCTCGTCAAGGAGCCATGCATGGGTGAGGCGATGTCTGATGGGGTTGTGCAAGAACCTCGATTGGGGGTGGCCCGAAGCCGAGTTCAGGGCCGCCGCACCTTCTGGAAGGAGGAGGTGGGGGCGGCGGTGAGAAAGGAGGGGAGGCGGAAGGCGAGCAGACTGCGTTTGAGGCGGCAGCGACGGGGAAGAGGGGGTGACTCGGCGAGGCGGCGATTCTATCGTCGCCCACTGGTGGTGGAAGGGGGGGCGGGGTCGTGCGGAGCAAGTGGAAGAACAAAGGAGGAGGGGGCGCTCATGGGGAAGAGGAAGGAGGGGGGCAACGAAGGAGGAGGGAAGTCGAGCCGCCGGGGACGACGAAGTAGCGGGGGCCGGGGAGGGAGGCGGAAATCGGCGAAGGGAACGAAGAGTAGACCGAAGGTCGCTCGAGCGATCTAGAAGGCTCCCTTCTTCCTGTACGCGCGACGACGCGAAGGAACGGCCGGCACGCAAAACCAAAAAAATATCGGACGCTCGCGACGCAGAGAAGCGCGGGATCGGACGGGGAGAAGAATCGGGGCGACGTGGACGCCCCTGCTCGCGAGAAATGTGCGCCCATTTATACCGAAGGACTAGTGACCTGTGCACGCCACATGGCGCGCCGGGAAAGATTGTTTTGTGTGTTGTACAGTGTAGGCAGTTTGGTAGGGAGAATAGTTACTTTAGTGGTTCAGTCAAATACCCAAGAGTCAAGAAGAGTGTATTTACTCATCTGGATTAGCTTAATGAAGCCTCTGCACATGCACCAATAGTTTTTTTTCCTTATTCCAAACCACATGGGTTATCTTGCTGTGTCTCTCTGAAGCATCTCTTATCCGAAGATTAAGCTCCTTGGTGAACTCAATCGAGGTACTTTCGAGTCGATTAAGAGGAGACTCTTTTCACAAAAACAACCTTTACTGTTTTACACCAAATTTTCTTATGTAATCCAACAAACATCAAAGTCTTCCAGCTATACACAGACAATAGGATATACTATCAAAATAAAATAAAAACAAGATATAATCAGTGACTGATGAAATGCGAGCATTTGGCATCAAGAGCCCAATTAAATATTTCACTACAAAATCACATAATACATTGTTTACTGAAAGAAAATAAGGAGCAGTCTTGGTCTTGACACAATTCAAAGTTTATGAAATTATTAAAAGTTCATGAATTTTAGGTCGCTCCTACGCCAAAGTGTAAGGCAACAAAATGTTTGCTTCTTAAGTATAGCAATTAGGGAAGTCAAATGGCTAGCCTTCTAAGAGGCTAAACCAACCTTCAGAGCTGCTGAGGAGGTGAGTACTTAATGTTATGTAAACGCATATTTCTTTGGAATCATTTGGCTTCTCTGTTTAATTATAACCCTCTGCTTGAACTGTCATAGAAATCGAGAGAACTTTGTCATTGACTTCGCAAAGAAGCATCGATGCCTAACATGCATAAATATGACTTAAATCACCAATTCGGAAATTGAGGTACATGATTTATCGATAAACTGCTCAAAAACCAAGATGAGGTGCACATGCTATCACTTAGAATCAGAGTGGATGAAGTCTAACCACTGTCCTGACTTAAATATTTCAATGGCCAAGTTGTGTAAAGTAGAGGCGTTCTAAATTATAATATGCTGCTGGATCTTTAAAAAGTTTGGCCTACAGATATGAACAAAACCATCCATTGATCTGAGTAGCAAAGAAAAGTTTTCTCATCTAGATTTTTCCCAAGCGCACCTTCTATAAATTCATGCAAGTACTAATGGTCGCGCTATCTTATTCTGAGTGCATGGGCTTCTCTTATGTAGCTTTTCTAGTTTTGGCACTGCAGGCACTAATTAATCCCTGCAGTAGAAACTTCTATCTTTTTCTTCCAATTTCTTACAAAACAACTTGGAAAGATGAGGATCCACAATGATACACTTTTAAGGTTTGATCCCATAATGCTTCTCTTTTTTTTTTCCTCTTGGGGCAATTCCATTTATGTATACATGTTTTGCAATTTGAGAATACCTAACAATAGGCATACCAATGGGGGAAAATTTAAAAGGCATATTTTATGGCACTAAAACACCGAGTTTTTTTTCGTTCCATGTCAGTAATTAGTTGTTTTATATTGGCATATATATCTGCATCAGTAAATGCAAGACTTTTACCGTTATTCCTTTCATCCTTTTCTATCGGAAGTGTGAGACAGTGTGCAAACCAACCTTATGCCCACTGCTCATGGAATCACTGCGAATGCTCCGCGTGTCGGCTTCTGTCGATCTCTTGAGGAGCTGGCCCAGCCGACACTTCTCGTCGTCCGTGTATGGCCACCGTCCCTTCCAAAAGCCGAAAAACACGGGGGTTATTACAAGGACCGCAGCAGCAAGCACAAAAGAAATCCTTACTTTGGAGCACATCACAAGATCGCAAGCAGGTCGACTAACTATGCAATAGGTCATCGAAAAGCCAAAAACACAAGGGTTATTAATCGCGCACACTAAGGTATTACGAGAACAAAGGGAGGAGACAAAGAGCGGCGAGGAGGCGGATGTTACTGCGAAGCCACAAAGAACCACAATAGCAACCCATCACAAAGACTTCCACCTACCTCAATCCACATCCATTTTCATTCTCTATGCAAAAATCAACAAATAAACCTCATCAGTAAATGCATCGAGCTCTAAATCTTAACAATCGAATCAATAAAAAGGGGAAAAGAGCACGGGCGTGTTCATAGGCTAAGCTCCAGGGGCATGAGCGAGCGCGCTCTATGCCTGTGCAGGCCCGGTGCTAGCAGCGAACATGCGAGGAGGGGCGGACGACGGCCGCCGAATCGGCAGCAGGAGCGAACCCGAGGCCGAATCGCGGCAAAGGGCGACGGCGCGCGCGCATGAAGACATCGAGGAAAAGGATCGGAGATAGCAACCGAGAGGTCGACCCGAAGCGCCGGCGGCCGAGGGCGAGCCGATCGTGCCCGATAAGCGCGCGCAGATGCGAACGCCGAGGCGTGAAGCCGAGGTCGGGCGGCCGAAAGCCACCACTGACGCAGCGTGGAGCCGGGAGCGAGAGACCGCGGCCCTGGCTAGGAGCGCGCCAATAGGAGGCGACGGCGGCGAGGGGCGAGGCCAAGAGGAGGCGACCGGAGGCTAGGCTGGGGAGCGGGGAGAGGCGGCGCCAGAAGAAATCGGATGGTCTAATGCAGTTGGGGCCATGGAGAAGAAATAGGAGGCGGAGGGGACCAACATCGCAGAAAGAGGAGCGCGTGCGGGAGCCGCTGCTCGCGAAGACCGAAGAAGAGGCCGGCGACACCGGCGGCGGAGGCGCGTGAGGGAGCAGGAGCCGGGTCGAAGAGGGGACGGTGGCGGCGGCGGACCTGGCGAGCAGCGGTGGCGGTGCCACAAGAACGTGAGGAGCGGTGAGCGGTCGAAGAGGGACGGTGGCGGCGACGACGAGCAGCGGTGGCGGCGCCACAAGAACGTGAGGGAGCAGGAGTCGGGTCGAAGAGGGGACGGTGGCGCCGGCGAACCAGACGAGCAGCGGTGGCGGCGGCATAAGAACGGAGAAACCAAGGAAGCAAAGACGAGAAAGGGGGAGAAAATATCTGGAGCCGAGGACCAATCCCCGAACGTGCGAGCGTCTCACTGGCTGGATCGAAGCGACGAGGACGAGCGAGACACATCGGACAAGGTCACCTTTTGGCTTTGCTTCTCCCTGACGGAAGCAAAGGCGTGCGGGAGCCGCTCCTGTGAAGACCGAAGCCAATCGGACGAACGCAACGCGAGCGGCGCGAAAATCGGGCGGCCCAAAAAACCGCGATGACCTGAATGATCTGGCTGAGCCTGGAGTCCGCCAGCTTTTATATAGAAAGATGTTAGTAGTATATATGGCACACAGGCGATAATGGGCTGGTAGTGAGTAGAAAATTGAGTTATATTAGATAGATCATATAATCTGTAGTGTAGCATCTGTTGAACTAACAAAATAGCTATTATCTGCAGTATCGACGTGAAGATGAAAGGAGTGACGAAAGGATCTGTATATATAAACTGCAGTTAGTCATGGACATAGTTGAGCTGTAAACGTTTACAAAACAGAGCAAGAAAGTAGTGAAAGTATATGTACATACAAAATGAAATAACTGATGGACCTAGGTTAGCTGAAAGTGTTTACAAAATAGGGTTTGCAGGAGTAGTAAATTAGTTCAGATTAGTGTTGTAAAGAACGAAATACGGTTGTCGGACGGATAAGGTACCGCCAAGCGATTAATCGGAATACGGATGATTAATCGAAATTATGTGGACAATTTGGCGTTCTCATATATTTGATGATAATGCTAGTTTCCGAGATATTTGAACACATTATATTGTCAACACTATCAAATAAACTTATACCACCCTTTAATTGTATATGATAACTTCGGGAACGTATCTAGTGCAAACGGACTGTTCAGTGCTAACATGCAAACGTTGCTGTGGGCCGTCGGATCTCACGCGGATGGTCTGGATGCAGGAGGGTAGGATGCCCCTCATCACTTATGCCGCAAAAAACCCTGCAATCACGTTTGTTTTGCAAAAAAAAAAAAAAATCGTGCCTCCTTCTACCTCCGTAACCCTTCGCCGCCCCGCGCCGCCTCCAATCCGCCTCGCCCACGCCGCCTCCTCGCCCCGCGCCACGCCTCACGCACGCGCGCTAGCCTCGCGCCTCACCGCGCCCAGTGTAGTGCGCCGCCGCTCGCACGCACACCGCTCGCCGCATCCACACCGGCTCGCCGCCTCGCTCGCCGGTGCGGTGCCGCCGCCTCGCCCAGCCGGCGGCCGCCGCGCCTCCACGACCTAGCGGCGCGTGCATGGCGGAGGAGGTGGTGGCGTGGGAAGGAGGTGATTGAGGCGGCAATGGCCATGGGCGACGAGGCGATGACGGCGACGAGAGGCGCGAGGCTAGCGCAGCGTGCGTGGCGCCGCGGGGCGGCGAGGCGCGGCGCGCGGAGAGGCGGATTGGAGGCGCGCGGCAAGCGAAGAAGAGGTTACAGGAGGTAGAAGGAGGCAAGGTTTTTTTTTTTGCAAAACAAACGTGGATCGCACAGGGTTTTTTCAAAATCGCATAAGTGATGAGGGCATCCCACCCTCTCGCACCTGCACGTCCGCGTGAGATCCGACGCCCACAAGAACGTTGCATGTCAAGATCGAATAAATTGCTTGCACTAGATACGTTATATATATATATATATATATATATATATATATATATATATATATCTAGTGCTAATGGGTAATTCGATGCTAAGGTGCTAATGCCAATCTTGACCGTTGGATGTGGAAGCATGCAAGGTGTTTAATGAAGGTGCATTAATGAAGACGCATTGGATGTGGAAGCATGCAAGGTGATTAAATGGTTTGGAGGTGAGAGATCGCATTAATCTTGGTTGTTCAATCCAAATCCAACGGTCAAGATTGGCATTAGCACATTAATCTTGAATTATCCATTAGTACTAGATATGTCATATATATATATATATATATATATATATATATATATATATATATATATATATATATATATATATATATATATATATATATATATATATATATATAGTGCAAGGAATGGCTGCAACCAAATGGCGAAGAGGAGAGTATCAAGACTCAAATATAGAGAGTATCATGTATTTTAATAAACAGGCATCTCCTCTTCGCTCGCAACGGGTAAACAATGTGATAGCATGCCATTTTTAATCGACAAATCAAGACTAACCTTTCTCCGGCAGTACAACGTCCTCCATGGACCCCTGTATGACCTCGACGATGTCTGCGACACCGTTGGCGCGAGCGAGCTCGCGGGCGTGGTCCGCCATATTGGTCGCCTCGACAGCGTACACCATCTTGGCGCCAGCCTAGGCGTTCCAGATGGCAAGGATGCTGCTCCCGGTGCCGACATCAAGAACCACCTGATAGGTCCACCAAATCCATGAATTTTTCCCTTTACCATCGATTCTAAAACTAAGAAGAATCAAATCGAGAAATCAAGACTCACGTTTCTTCGGCAGTACGACGTACTCCATGGACCCCTGTATCACCTCGACGATATCCGCGACATCGTTGGCGCGGGCATGCTTCGCCATATTGATCGCGTCGACGGCGTAGACCTTCTTGGCGCTGGCCTGGGTGCTTCAGATGGCAAGGATGCCGCTCCCGGTGCCCACAACAAGAACCACCTAATAGATCCACCAAATCCATCAAATCGGAGCCCAAAATTGCAGCAAAGATCGAATTTTGCAGGGTTTGTGGGGGGCGACGAGGGGTCTTTCTCACCTTGCCGCGGAAGTGGCCAGCGTTGCAGAAGATGGCGGAGCGGTAGGCGTCCATACAGACGCGGTCGCAGAGCATCTCCTGTTAGCTGGAAGAGGGCGCATAGGCTGATGAAGTGGTAGCATCGTTTCCCAAGATGGAGCGAGGAGGGAGCGGAGAGGGAGGCGGAGGGGAAGAGGATAGGAGCAAGGAGGAGGAGGCGGCCACACAGGGCTCGAGGAGAGGGAACGGGAAGGCCGTGGGAGCAGGAAGGCCGGCGAGAGTGCTAGGCGCCAGGAGTGAGGACCGCCCGCGAGAGGCGCACGGAGCGATGGGGAAGCGGAGAGGGAGGCGGAGAAGAAGAGGAGAGGACCGAGGAGGCGAGAGGACGGCAATGGCGGCGAAGGGGAGGAGGAAGACGCGGAGAGGAGTGTCAAATCCCAGTATGGAATCTGACTGGTTTTGAGGATGAAAACGACAGGAAACGAGGAAACGGCGCAAGAACCCAAAAAACTAAGGAAACTAGGTTTTGGCATAATACTTTGATGCCACTTTCGATTCCATTGTTCAGGTTTAAAAGGGGATACAAAGCTGTAAGAAGTAAAACTGAATTACAATCTGTTAAACAGGTTTTCACCCACGTGAGTACTATTCATGGTAAACGCGGCGATGTCAACATTCCATTCTCCAGCCATTCTTGTACGTTGATCAACACTTAAAAGGATATCTGGCCATCTGAGCCATCCACTCAACATAACGCTTCGTTCAGAAGCTATCGTTCTTCTCTAAAGACTGAAGCCAAAACTCTGAATCTGACAATTCTTTCCCCTCACTCCACACTTGTCCTCAAGTGTGTGAATCTGGAAACCATGATCGAATGGTACGCGAATAGAACTCAGGGAAAATACTCTTAATAAAATCAGCATCCTCCCAAGATGCATTTTCGGGTGGAAGATTAACCCATTGAACAAGCCACCGTGTTACCAAAACATCATTTCTGGGCATAGCTCGGGTTTCATTTACTTGCAATGGTTCCGTTTTGATCCTTCCATCTTCTCCCACTAAAGGTAAATCAGGACTCGAAATTGCATTTGGACCGCAGTGCTTCTTGAGCTGACTGATGTGAAAAACTGGGTGTATACCCACTCCCTAAGGTAGTTGCAGTCGATAAGCAACCTTGCCAATTCTCTGCAGAACTCGAAAAGGACCATAAAATTTACTAGTGAGCTTTAGTGCTGATTTAAAACCAAACGCTGTTGTCTTGTAAGGTTGCATCTTCAAATAGACCATGTCTCCTTCAGACAATTGTCTCTCACTTCTATTCAAATCAGCATACTTCGTCATCCTAGATTGAGCTTGTGCCAAATTGTCCTTCAATCTATTCAGCATGATCTTTTTCTCTTCCAGAAAGTTCCTAGCTTCATTATCCTCAGGTCCTGGCACGACAATCTCATTAATCATAGGGGGAGGAAACCCATATAAAGCCTCAAATGGAGATACCTTCAAAGTAGTGTGAAAAAGTGGTATTGTACCACCATTCGGCCAAGGGTAACCATGATGTCCATTTCTTGGGTTCAGACATCACCATACATCTCAAATAAGATTCCACACACTGATTAACCCTTTCGGTTTGGCCATCCGATTGTGGGTGGTATGCTGTACTAAATCTCAGTTGTACCTTCAAAGATCTAAATAATTCTTGCCAAAGCTTACTAGTGAATATTCTATCTCTATCTGATACAATAGCAATTGGAAACCCATGCAGTTTGAAGATGTTATCTATGAAAGCCTGAGTAACTGACTGAACCGAGTAGGGATGGGATAATGGGACAAAATGGGCATACTTTGTGAATCTATCAACTACTACAAGGATTACCTCATTTCCTTTTGAATTAGGCATACTTTCAATGAAATCCATGGAAATATGGGTCCATGCCATGTCTGGAATCGGCAAAGGTTCTAATAGCCCTGGATATTGACAATGTTCAGCCTTAGAGCGCTGACAAACAACACACTCTTGAACAAAGTTATGAACTTCCTTCTTCATGCCCACCCAATAGAATAGGTTCTTCACTCTTTGATATGTAGCTACCATTCCATAATGTCCCCCAATAGCTGAAGTGTGGAGTGAACTTATGATATTCTGCCTCAATTCCTTGTCATTGCCCACATATATCCTGCCTTTGTATCTGAGTACCCCTGAATGGTATGTGTAACCTGATAAAGGGTTAGGAGTTAGAGATAATTGTTCCATTAACTCTTTACAATGTATGTCATTGATATAATTATTCTCCACTGTCTCCATCCAACTTGGCACTGCCATTGTAATAGCCATTGTTTTAGCTCCTTTTCTAGACAAAGCATCAGCAACTCTATTATCTTTCCCCTTCTTGTATTCAATCACATAATTGAATTCCAATAACCTCAACATTAATTTGTGTTGTATCCCTTCTGAAAGTTTTTGTTCAGTTATGAACTTCAAACTTTTTTGGTCTGTTTTGATTACCAATTGAGTTCCCAAGAAGTAATACCTCCACCTTTTCAATGATTCTATAATAGCCATTGCCTCTCTGTCATAAGTTGATAATGAAGCTGACCTAACTCCTAGAGTTTTGCTAAAATATGCAATAGGTCTTCCTCTTTGCATTAAAATTCCTCCAGTACCAATCCCACTAGCATCAGTTTCTAAGGTAAAAACTTTAGAAAAATCTGGCAATGCTAATAATGGAGCTGTGGTCAGACTACATTTCAGCTTCTCAAAAGCATCATCCTGAGATTCCTTCCAATCAACCCCTCCTTTCTTCAACATGTCATGAAGTGGTCTGCAAATAATCCCATAATTCTTGATGAACCTCCTGTAATAACCTGTCATACCCAAAAAAAACTCCTCAGTTGAGAAACATCCTGAGGTTTAGGCCAGTCCTTGATGGCACTAATCTTGCTGGGATCAGTGGCCACTCCTTGCCCTGAGATGACATGTCCTAGATATTCCAATTGGGAAGCAGCAAACACACATTTACTAAGCTTTGCAAAGAGTTGGTGCTGTCTCAATAGGTCCAGGACAATGACAAGATGTTCCTTGTGTTCCTTCTCCCCTTTGCTATATATAAGTATATCATCAAAAAACACAAGAATAAACTTCCTCAGATACTTGTAGAAGATATTGTTCATTAAAGACTGAAAAGTAGCTGGGGCATTAGTGAGGCCAAAGGGAATAACAAGGTACTCATAGTGTCCCAAGTAAGTATTGAAAGTTGTTTTGGTTATATCTCCTGTGCTCATCCTGATTTGGTGATAACCAGACCTTAAGTCCAATTTGCTAAAAATTGTAGCCCCATGCAACTCATCAAGTAGATCTTCTATGACTGGTATGGGATACTTGTTTTTGATTGTTTGAGCATTCAATTTTCTGTAATCAATACAAAGTCTCCAAGAACCATCTTTCTTTTTGACAAGGATAGCAGGAGATGCATATGGGCTAGCACTAGGCCTGGTAATTGAGGATTCTAGTAGTTTGTGTATTTGTTTCTCCATCTCCTCTTTTTGCTGATGAGGAACTCTGTATGGTCTGATATTGGGGGGTTTTGATCCCTCTTTCACTAGTATAGTGTGGTCACAACTCCTCTCTGGAGGTAACTCATGTGGTTCTCTGAAAACGTCTTCATAGGACCGAATCAGCATTTGATATTGTGGCTTAACCTTCCTGAAGTCTTCCACTTCCTTCATGGCTTGCAGCTCTATCACTTATCCTGAGACTCCCTTAACAGACAGCTTATGCAGCTCTTTAGAATTCACTAGCCTTAAGGAATCAGATCGTAGCTGATCATACAATTCTATGGTAGCAGTTCCTTCTTTTCTAATTGTCAACTTCCTTGTTTTGAGATCGAGGCTGATGGAGCTGTGTTGATACATCCAATCACACCCTAGCACTATATCATAACCTTTCAGCTTTAGAATCTTGAAGGAATTGCAAAAACTCTCTCCATTAAGATAATACACAGTCTCTGGTAAATGAGATCCTGTCAGCAATGTCCCTCCTCCAGCAACCACAACCTTTTGCAAGGTATTACTCAATATAGTACATGAGGTTTTAGCAGCAAACCTAAGGTCAATGAAGGTATGGGTGCTCCCACTATCAAGTAGAGCTACCCCTCTTTTTCCTTCCATGCTGACTGACAAAGTATAAGTAGCCACTTTGGTTAACCCTTGGACTGCTTGAGCTGATACTTGCATTTGCATCAATTGTTCTTCCAGCTCTGGGCTAGGTGGATTTTCTTTAGGACCCTCTATTGGTTCTCCTTCGGTTTCAGTACTAAGCTGAGGTGCTTCTTCATTTTCTGAAACCATCAAGTTAACACTCTGGTATTGTTTGCATTTGTGACCCAAAAACCATTTTCCTCCACAATATCTACATACTCCAGGAATAAAAGGAGTGGTGGGTTTACTGGTCATCTCCTTCTTTGGTACATTATGCCCTACTTGATTTTTGTTCTTCATCAGGTTAGCTGTATAGCCTCCCTTTTGCTGACCAGTGGGAGCTACTGGCAAGCCCCTCTTTGCAGCCATTCCTATCCCCTTTTTCATATCTTTGGCCATCCAGTAGGATTCACAAAGTGTTTGAGGTTTCAGAGGCTTCAAGTAGTGCTTAATTTCATACCTAAGACCATTTACAAAGCACTTCACAAAGAAATGTTCATTCTGTATTGGAACTTCACTCTTGTACAAAGCCATCAACTCTTCAAATTTATCAATGTATTCAGAAATACTGAGATTGTACTGCTTAACATAGTGAAAATTCTCAAGAACCTCATACCCACTATGTTGGGCAAACCTGTCACATATCATCCTGTAGAAAGTTTGCCATGGGGGAGGATTCCATAATAGTCAAGTACTCCTAATCCAATTATCTGCTCTTCCCACCATATACATCTGAGCAAGATCCAGCTTGGCCTCATCTGGCACATTAGCCATTGCAAAGTAAATCTCCACTTGCCTATTCCACTCCAAAGGGGAAGTACCATCAAACTTAGGGAAATCAATCTTAGGTCCTCTTGCAATTGATCTGTAGAAGTTGTTAATTCTATCATTACCAGGATTTGGATTCCACTGTCTTGCATAATAATGATCTCTATCATGATTCAGGTGGTTCAAAGAAGGAGAATTAGGGGTAAATGAAGGTGAAATATTCTGACCCTAATAGACTGGTGTTGCAGAATGTCCAATAGGGGGCTGAAGTGGATTCCCTTCAGGATGGGTATTGAAATTAATCCCTTGTGTACTGTTTACTTGTAGCCGGTTCAAGTTCCTCATCCTTCTCATCATTTCCAGTTCACCTTCCCCCTGTAATGGAGGATCAGCAGGTACTCGAGTCCCATCTTCGTTCCTCTCTGGGTGAGTGACAACCCCTCCTTGTGTCTCCTGAGCACGTCTATGTAACCCAGAGAATCCCTGCAACATCAATTCTATTCTATTCTATTCTATTCATTTGGGTTTGAAGGTTGTTAACCTGAGATTGCAGATCTCCGACTTGTTGCTGAACAGCTTCCGTTTTGTTTTTCGCTTGCATCGCTTCTTGTTTCATTGCTGCCCATTCAGAAGGATCCACTTCCGAACATGTAGCCGGCTTCGTCATCACTCTCCGAAGTAGATCAAGAAAAAGGTTTAAGGAATTTTACCAAGGAACTCCTCCTGAACGCTCACCTTAGTCCCCAATCTATTCCACCGCCTAGATCTGACCAAGCCAGGGATTTTACAGCGACACTATGCCCGCAAACCCAGCGAGCATCAGATCTTCTCTTTGCCAAGGATAGAGCAAAGCTCTGATACCAATTTGTCAAATCCCAGTATGGAATCTGATTGGTTTTGAGGATGAAAACGACATGAAACGAGGAAACGACACAAGAACCCAAAAAACTAAGGAAACTAGGTTTTGTCATAATACTTTGATGCCATTTTCGATTCCATTGTTCAGGTTTAAAAGGGAATACAAAGCTGTAAGAAGTAAAATTGAATCACAGTCTATTAAACAGGTTTTCACCCGCATGAGTACTATTCATGGTAAACGACACAGCGGCGATGTCAACACTCCATTCTCCAGCCATTCTTGTACGTTGATCTTTACTTAAAAGGATATCCAACCATCCGAGCCGTCGACTCAACATAACGATTCGTTCAGAAGCTATCGTTCTTCTTTGAAGACTGAAGCCAAAACTCTGAATCTGACAAGGAGTCCTGAGGCAGGCGACGGGGAGCAGAGAGGGAGGGGAAAAGGAGAGTTCCCGGCTGGCTCGATGGAAAGAACCAGAGAGAAGGCGTGCTGGAGGACGAAGAGCCAATCGCAGGGTCCGGGCGACGTGTCTTGCGCGAGCGGCGCCGTTTCCCAGGACACGCACCAGGGCTGAATCGGGCGAGCGTGAGCGCGCGGAGGCGCGATCTGACGGCTGCCGCGGACCGGGCGACGTGGAGCCGACGTGGCCGCGCGCTGGCAGGACGCGCAGGAGCCGAATCGGACAGGCCAGAGCCGATCTCCGCGCGATCCGACGGCCGGGGAATTCGTGCCGACGTAGCGCGCTCGGGTGAGCTCCAAAGCTAGAGTAAAATTTGTACGGTAGCTTCCTCGGATCCTCTCTTGTACGGTGTAGTTTGTTGTCCTTGCTATTGCTTCCCCTAGTAAAAAAGAAATCCATTTTACGAAAGTGCAAGCGTATGTTTGGATTGGATTGGTGCTCTACTCAACTGTACAAAATGTGGTTACGAACCAAACAAGAGCCAAAGCTAGCCAAAATTTGATAATACCAATTCCTGGCCCAGATGCCATAGAGTGAGATGGAGTGAAATTACCAAGCCAAAATTTGATCATGGTTTTTATCACCCATCTTTTGGCCAAAGTTTTGGTAAAGATCAAGCTAAAACTTGCCAAATCTTTATGGCAAGCCAATTTTTGATAATGGTCCCAACTATGACCAAAAATGCTAGGGCAAAACCAAAATTCGGTACAGCAAACCAGGGCAACAACTCAATGAAACGAGGATATATAGTTATATATGCACCATATATGGGAGAGATCTGGAGATCGACTTACATATAGGTGGCCGGGTGAAGACTATAGAGACTCGGAAGTAACCAGGGAGATGGGATCATCGAATAGACATGAACTTCCCAAAACTATTCGGACCTAAATAGCAGCAGTTTCTTAAAGCACCGAAAAGCTAGGAGAGCAATTGCAACAACGCTAACCTACAGAAGGCCTGCAGTGCTGGAGAGGACGACGACGCGCGGGACATCGTTGAAGCAATCAATAGCAGAGCAATCATTGACGAGAGATGGCTTGAGCGAAATTAAAATGAGATGTAGACGAGGGCAACGTTCCCTATGCACAGTCGTGTACTCGTGCACTCGGCTACTCTCGGCCATCCGATCACCATCCAAGGCCCATGATCTTACGTGACATTTTTCTGGGAAAAATGCCCACCCCTCGCACTTGCGACGCTGCTCACAAATTTCGCTAAGACAATCGTTGGCCAGACAAAACTTTGAGAGGGAAACAAAATTAATACCAGATAATTCATAATATATCTTACTATATGTGAACAATGTTAGAGTGGCATTTATTTTGCAAAGGATGTGTCGTTCTTTGCAAAGACATACAAAGGGTATCCTTGCCAACAACCTGATACATGGCTGGCTGACTGCAATCTGGGCCTGACCCACATGGATTGGAATGCCCAACAGCCTATAGTAAACGTCAAAAATAACTCCTACGGAATGTGCCGGTTCAGGTCCCACTGGTTGTTGGTAGGGGTGAAAACGGATCGAATACGGACGGATAATGGTTCTGCCATATTTGTTTTCATTTTTTTTTTCCCGGATTCAAATATTTGCAAAGACATACAAAGGGTATCCTTGCCAACAACCTGATACATGGCTGGCTGACTGCAATCTGGGCCTGACCCACATGGATTGGAATGCCTAACAGCCTATAGTAAACGTCAAAAATAACTCCTACGGAATGTGCCGGTTCAGGTCCCACTGGTTGTTGGTAGGGGTGAAAACGGATCGAATACGGACGGATAATGGTTCTGCCATATTTGTTTTCATATCTTTTTTCCGGATTCAAATACGAATACAGATACGAATAATATCGAATACGAATACGGAACGAATACGAATCGAAACGAATACGGTCGCAGATATTTTTCGGAACATGAAAACCCCCTTAAATTGTATGCAGAAATTAACAAAAACATATAACTAGTTTATTTGATGTAAACATTCATGAATTGTTCATATTTTCAGCAACCACACATAAGATTGGCACTAGCAAACTACATTAACTAGTTCATCACAAAAATAACACTTAGTTTACCATATTTAGTTCATAAATTATAACTCACAAAGTCATAAGTCATCACGCATTTACACTTAGTTCATCACATACATAAAACTTAATTCACACTAACATTGATCAGGATGGATGGTTAATCTATACGCAAATGACTGTAATATCCCAAAGTATGTTACCAAAATTAAAATTAATAAAGTTATTATTATATTGCATTTTCTAAGATTTTAAAAAGTTTTCTTGGTTAAAAAGAAAAAAATAATAATAAAATAAAGTCAATTATTTAATTTCCTAGTTTTTAATATAAAAATAATATTTATTGAGTTTTCTGGAATTTTATTGGATTTAAAGTGAAAATTTTTAATTAATTTCTTGAATTTTCTAGATTTTAAAGAGGTTTTTACTATTTTTAAAAAATTTAAAATAATTTATGTGCAAAAATAAAAACCAACTTTAAGTTGAAATTAATTTTATTAAGTTCAAAATAATTCAAGGAATTTCTATGATTTTTCTAGAATTTTTTAGCTCTATTTGCTATTTTCTAAAAGACTATTTGATTTGTTGTATTTTCTGAAATTCGAAAATCAATTAAAATCTTATTTTCTCTTTTGGGCTGAAATCCGGATATCCGGCCTTCGTTTTATCAGGATAATATGTATTCGTTTCCGATCCGAGAATTATCCGAGGAAAATCCGATCCGAGACAATCCGAATCTGTTTTCGTCCAGACCGGTCGAAAACTATCCGATCCATTTTCGCCCCTAGTTGTTGGTGTGTATTGTAGACTTTGGCAAGCCTCGCAAAGCAAATTTAAGAATTTTTTTAATACAAGGAAGGGGCAAAGAAGCAAGACTTGACCCGGTAAAAAAGAAAAAAAAAATAAAGGGCCAAAGAAGCAAGAAGCTACAGCTGGTTCATTGCATGATTGCATCTCTCCCAGCTCGCAGTCCAGGTCTCCCTCCCCTCACCAGTGAGCTCCACTGCGACCAAGAGGTGCGTGCATGTCTCTCTTTGCTCTGAATCAAGCTTAAGTAAACACCCTGCATGGCTGCTCTGAGATGAATCAGTTCTTAAGCCGCCCGTTTTAGCTTGTCTTGGCCTGGCTCTGTTACTGCTCCGAGGTGTAGTGGAGTATTATTCTCTTCTGAAGCTCTGCTGTGTATCTATTCTAGATCGAGGTTTCCAAGCTGATCGTTTGCTCAGCATTTCTGTCTCGATTTGCTCCGCAAATTTTTTTTGTGGGAAAAGGGGGGAAAGCTCTGTCCTTTCAATTAATCCGATTCTTTTTGCCTCTTTTCAACGATTCCCCGTTCACTTCCAAACTCCGTCCTTCTGCACTACACCTTCAACCTATCTGGACTCTGGAGTGCGGTCTCATCCACTCTTTCTTTAATGCTGCAGGGTGGAACGCACTGAACCTGCTTTGCAGGCTTTTATTGCAGCCCTGTTCTGTAGTCGAGCTACAAGCCTCCAGCAGGTGCGAATTAGATTCTCGTATGAATCATCAGTATATGAAGTTGCATCTTCAGATCGTAGCTTCGTGCCTTCTGCTTCCTTCGGTTACTCTTAAAAACAAGTCGTTTTGGATTATATACGGTCAAATTTTGAAAATTTTAGCTATCGATATCTTTTTAAATATTTAGAATAAATATATGAAAATCATGTGGGTAGATTCGTCTCGAAAAGTACTTTCAAAATATTATAACTAGTAGGGTGCATGTGTGTTTCAACAGAGTCATAAAAGAGAGTGAGATTTATCGGTTATCGGTAGACAGGATCCTAGACCGTGCAGTAAATATCAATTTTTGGCAAGTACGTCGACGACGACGTTGGTAGTCGATCGGAGATGTAGAGCGAAAGCGAGGTCGGGGCTCGAGCCACTGCCGATGCGGGCCGACGCGATAAGCCTCCGCCTCCCCTCCCCCTCCCCCTCCCTCTGCCGCTACCCTCTCCACTCCCGTCACCCTCGCCTCCCCACGATGAGTTTTCTGGACTATTGCAACCATGGTCCAACTTTCAAGCAATCTCACTTGACTAATAACTAATTTTATTGTTCAGTGTCTTGTTCATTAATGATTTTTTTTGCTTGAACACATATCAAGTGGCTTTAGCCCACAATTTGCATGTTTTGTACTACAGCCAAAAAAGTGCAAGTTGAAAAAAGGACCACTTATGTGTGCATGCCCCTCCATATCTTGCTGGGAAATTAATCATTTGCCACCTATACGTTACCTCTCGAGGATTTGCCATCCTATCTTTTCAAGTGTAATTGATTATTTGCTCTCCTACAATTGAGATCTTTTTACCACTTTCGCAATTTTTTCCCCACCTCCTTGAGGATTTGCCACTTTCGCAACAAGGATCTCAACTGTAGGAGGGCAAAGAATCAATTACACTATGAAGGATGGCACATCCTAGAGAGGTAACGAATGGGAGGGCAAATAATCAATTTTCCCTCTTGAGTTCTACAATCAAGTAAAAGAACCCACACGGGTTTCTCTTACTAACATCCAAATTGGAGGGCCATCCTGGTAACTTGGCTATCCAACCTAACCCTTTAAGGTTTTCTCTTGTTCTGATCTAATTACCACCTGCCAATCACATGAACATTTTGTTTTTTTAGGGTTCTAGGTTTTTCCATGTAAATTCATTGAAATATAACTTAGACTTGACCTTTGTTCATGATACAATCCAAGGGAAAAACCGACCGGTAACCAGAAAAACCGGTGGGAACCGGGAGGAAAAAAACTGCCCAAAAATTTTTAAATTTAAATTTATGACTGCATAATGCACTTCCTAGGTTGATTTAGGCCTTTTTTTTACTAGATTACCTATTGTATGAGCTAAATATACTTTAATTATTATATGAGTAAGTCCCGACATTTTTAGACATTCAAGCCTAGCTAGTATAATAATTGGGTAGAATATAACCATCAAACATATACTTGGGATCAATACAAAGGCTACCTAGCTCAATATGAAGGACTTTGTTTTTTTTTTTTTCTGGTTTTGTTAGCGGTATTTCCGGTTTTTTGAAGTGGTTTTTCCGGTTTTGGGCGGTAACCGGATTAAAACTTCGCCAATTCAATTTTATATTTTTGAATTTTGAGCGGTTTTTTTTTTGTTACTGTTACCGGCCGTTTCTCCGGCTCCGAGATTTTAATCCTTGATACAATCTATTGATCTGCTTGAGATTTCCTCTTCCGGCCCATGACCAAATCTCCTCATAGCTTTGTTAAGTAGTACTGTAGGAGTCCCATTCAAGAATATCCCATCGGCTGCTCACTTGGTAACTCCGGTCTATTACATCTCAGATCGCGAATAGTGATTATATATTTCTATGGTTCTGGTACGCTGGTACCAGTTATCTTCACTCATGTTTGATCGATATAATTATTAGTGTCAACAATGCTACACATTCCATTCAGGAACTAGTGCAGTTAAGTGCCGTAGATTTCGTCCATGAAAACTAGTAGAGATAAGGATTAATGGGCACCAGTAGAGAAAATTGTTCTTTTGAACATACGAGCTAACTTGAGACCTAAAAATGTTGATGAATTTGTTAACACATGATCTGTGTTTATTTTGCTCAGCACAAATGGCGGAGGCGGTACTCCTTGCTCTCACAAAGATCGGTAATGTTTTAGCAGATGAAGCTGCCAAGGCCTTGGTGGCGAAACTGTCTGAAAAAGTTAGTAATCTGAGGGATCTGGAAGACAAGGTTGAGCAAATAAGGAAGCAGTTGACAACCATGAACAACGTCATACGAAAGATAGGCACGACATACCTCACCGACGATGTCAAGGGTTGGATTGGGGAGGTGCGGAAGCTGGCCTACCGTGTTGAGGATGTAATGGACAAATACTGTCTGAATCCACCTACCTTACTGTTGTCGAGCTGCAAGACTCTGAAGTCACTGAAGTGCCAGCATCAATAGGGACTCTGTTCAATCTACGTTACATTGGCTTACGGCGCACCAAGGTCAAGTCACTCCCAGACTCTGTTGAGAAGTTGTCTAACCTTCACACTCTGGACATCAAACAAACCAAAATAGAGAAGCTACCACGAGGGATTGTTAAGATCAAGAAGCTGCGGCACCTTTTAGCCGATAGATATGCTGATGAGAGTGTTCCGGTACTTTACTGGAATACAAGCACCTAAAGGGCTGTCCAACTTGGAAGAACCGCATGCAGACTCTTGAGACAGTTGAAGCCAGCAAGGACTTGGCCGAGCAGCTGAAGAAACTGATGCAGCTAAGAAGTGTGTGGATTGACAACATAAGCACTACTGATTGTGCAAGTCTTTTTTCTACCCTGTCAAATATGCCGCTTCTTTCCAACTTGCTTCTTTCTGCAAAGGATGAGAATGAAGAACTTTGCTTCGAGACTCTCAAACCAAGGTCGACGGTACTGCACAAGCTGATTGTCAGAGGGCAATGGGCCAAGGGGACACTGGTGTGCCCTATTTTTCTCGGCTACGGGACACATCTAAAGTATCTAGCTCTAAGTTGGTGTCACATTGGGGAAGACCCACTGGGAATGCTTGCATCACACTTGCCGAACCTGAAGGGTCCTTTCCTCACCTAAAGACGCATCTGAGACTTAACAACATGCATAGTGCAAAGATTTTGGTTCTTTCTGCAGGGTCCTTTCCTCACCTAAAGACGCTTGTCTTGAAGCACATGCCTGATGTCACCCAGGTGAAGATCATGGATGGTGCCCTTCCATGCATTGAAGGTTTGTATATTGTGTCACTGTCGGAGATGGATAAGGTCCCTCAAGGCATTGAATCCCTTCGCTCCCTGAAGAAGCTCTGGCTGCTGGGCCTGCCCAAGGACTTCAGAACTGAATGGGACAAGAATGGAATGCACCAGAAGACGCAGCATGTTCCAGAGGTTCGTGTCTAGATGCGGCTTCTTTCTGCATTAGTATGGCGAGTTCTTCCCAATAAGTTGTCGGATTTGGATATGGCCGGTAACACTGCTTTCGCAACCATGTCATGCTTTTCTAAGACCAGGGTGGCCTAATCTGTCATGCCAGAGACAGCAAAGTTCAGAGCTTCTAAAAGATGTTTTCAGGACAGTATAGGCAGCAGGTGCCTTAATATGAGTGTAGTATAGCCCAGATTCATATGAAGGAAGTCGTTCTAATACCTTTTTTTCCATTTTCTTCACGCTTTGTAATGAGTAGGTATTCCTTACCATACTTTTCTTTAGTCTCTACATGGAGACCGTTAGCGCGAATGTCTTTAAAACTGAAGAGAGTCCTAGTCGATTCTGGGTACAACAAGGCTTCTTCAATGACCAATGTCGTGCCCATCGGGAGTATAATTGTGGCTCTTCCTGAGCCTATTATACAAGTATCGCTGCCAGCGATTGTCGTAAGACTGCTAGCATTCTTGCTGATCGACTGGAAATTTTTTGTCTCTCTCAATATAGTATTCGTTGTGCCGCTATCCGCTAAGCACAATTCCTCTATAGGGCGCCACACGCGTTCTGATATGTAAAGTATTTATTAATATGGGGTAGAAAACAAACCACACACAAAATACTTCAAAACAGAACAAAACCTGCTATTATTAATATGGGAAAAGTCTTGCTGGACACATCATAAGAATTTATTGCTATTGCTCTTCTAGAGCTTACAACCTTTATTCAATAATTCAAAGTTCTATGATAAACATAAACTGCAAATGACTGTAAAACTAAGTGCTGTGCATGCACTAGATCGAATCAGCGAAGTATGAAGAAACTTCTGCCTGAATCTGGTCTACTTCTATCTCTTCTTCTTCGGCAACTACGGCTGCAGCCGCCTCAATGTCCAAAGAAGGAGTGATGGGAGCTGCTGCAGGGCTGTCCACATCCATAGGTGCAACCAATGACGTGGGTCTTCCATGCCCGCAATGGCGAGGTGCGCCTCATGTCGTCCTTTGCCCTTCTTCTTTGCCTTGAAAGCATCAATCACGTGCTGCGGTTCACGGCAGACACGTGACCAATGTCCCCAAGTGCCGCATTTGTAGCAGCTTTGGTCATGCTGACCATAGGGCTTCTCATCGCGCTTCTTTTGTTCGCCTTTCTTGGCTTGAGTATTTTGCTTAGTCTTGTGACTCATGACCTTACCCTTCTTGCCTCTTTGCTTTGAGTGAGGCTTTCTCACCTTGTAGCTGCTAGCGTTGACTTCATGGCCAACTTTGCTACTAGGCGGCTGTGAGATGTAGTTTTTTTTTTCCTGAGAACCTCATCTTGAGCTTCCGCAACTTGCATAATATCTATCGACGGCGTACTCCTTGTAGCCATCCTCGACAGAGTTGTGTGCGGATTGCACCGCATTTGGGTGAAAGGTAGAGAGGGTTTTCAATCTTTTCCGTGATCCGTGATTACTTTACCACAAAGTCAAGACTTGTACAAATTCTGGCAAAGCGAGTTGTACTCCCCACGGTCTTGTAGTCGCGAAACGCAATGAGTCCAATCTCGCTCGCTCGAGGTAAGATGGTGTACTTGGCTCGAACCGCTTCTTGTGGCGGTCCATAAAGCGATGCACTCTTCTCTCGCCATATACTCATTCTTGATAGTTAGACGAGATGGTGCCCGAGGAAATGAAGTGCTTGATCATTCTCCTCAGGAGTTGGAACGACATCCTGCGAGGTGCTAAGTCCAATAGCGGCACGGAGCTTCTTGGCTCCAAGTACGATCTCGACATCTGATGCCCAAGTCAAATACTTACATGCTTTGGGCGGCTCCTCGAACTCCCGCTTCGTAATTCTAGTCATCTGCATATTTATGCAAGAGGTGCATAAGATTACTGCCGGTAATGCGTATAAAAGGTTGCAAGGATTCTCATAATGTTCCCGTATTTTTCTACGCATTTTTCAAGATTTACTGCTATTTTCAATGATTAAAAGCAATATAAACAATTACAGATAATCAAAACAGTAAATACAGTAAATAAATTGCATAGAAATAACAATTTTCAGGGGTTAACACGCAAAATTTCAGTACAGAGAAAAATTTACACGTAATTTTCAGTAATTCCGAGGGGGTTTCGCAAAATTCCTTATTCGCGAAAAAATTATCGTGATTTTCAGAATTACGAGGGCCCTTTCTACGAAAATTCCATTATTTGTGTAAAGGTCCTCGGAATTTTTAGAATCCCGAAGGGTTTTTTTTTTTTTCGACGGCCTGCTCGTTCATCTTTCCGCCCCACAAAGGCCGCCCATTAGGTCGCTCCAAAAGGGAGGACCGACGGTAGGGTTTCTACCTGTGCATGTTGTGGCGGCGGCGCGTCATGGGAGGCGGCACTGCGGGCGGTTCGAGACGGAAGCCGCTGAGCGGCTCGGCGGCTCGAAGCGAGGCGGCGGCGCCTGAAGCGCGCGGCGACAGCGCCAAGCGGAGCGGCGCTGCCGAGGCGGCCGCTACGGCAGCGGGCGGCGGTTGCAGCGGAGCGGCGCGGCCAAGGCGGCGGCTCGGCGGTGCCAGCGCCGATTCCGGAGCGCGTCGGCCGGGCGCTTGCGGCGGCCGGCTTGCTCGGGAAGGCGAGGCGAGCCATGCGAGCCATGCGCGGTGGGCCGTCGGCGGTTCCGAGGAGCCCGAGGTGCGGCGCGCCATCAGAGTCGGCCGGGAGCGACGGGTTGGGGTTGGCGCTACTGGGCGGCGGGAGGTGGCGCACGGGGCCGGGGAGGCGGCGCTGCGGAGGCGGCGGTTTCGGGCCGGCCAGGCGCGGCGGCATCCCACATCCTCCCCGTTGCCCCCCTTTTTTATTTCTTTCGGACGCGGGGGCGGCGCCTGCTGTGTGGGGGTTGGCGCAATGGCCGTGTGTGGCCGGCGGCGCTGCGGGGTGGCCGGAGGTGGCGCCGTCCGTCCTTCTCCTCCCCTTTTCTTCCCCCTTTTCCCTTGCTTGTTTGGGTGGTGTATTGCCGGGCGGCTTCAAGCCGTCGTGCGCGTCCGTGGCCACTTCAGGCCGGTGATACCCAGCTTCAGGCCGGTGGTATTAGGGTTGGGGGGGAGTAATCCCATGCAGGGGCGTCGACAAGCCGTTCGGGGCCGTCGAGTTTACTATTCATGTATTCGATGCACTGTTCATGCGATGCAATTTAATACTTAGACATGAAACGATCTATCGTGCAATCAACATCCGCTCTTTGATGCGATCTATCGATCAGCTTGGCTGGCGACTTAAAGTCGGCTCGCGGTAGATCAGAGTGAATTTGCACCATAGAAAAACAATCTAGAAAGCGACAATTGCAGAATTGAAAGCAATCTAGAAAACAATTCAATCTACGAGTGTCGTTCATCGACGGTTACCTTTTCGATGCGAGGAGAGTCGATCGTGCTGATAACGTGTTGAGGAACCGTCGCTGGCAAGTCCAGTCCGAACGATTACCTCGTAGACAAATAGAGAATCGTAAGAACGATGCAAGAACATAAGAACGAAACAATAGATGAACACAGAGATGAGAGGGGACTACAGGCTTCTCTTTATTGCTCTTTCAATAATGAACTTGTATACAAGGGTCGGGGGTCTCCCCTCCTATATATACGCTACGGGTGGATGAGGTGCCCACCTGGATCCGGACTCCTGGCCGGGCCCTGTTTCTTAACAGTATTTAGCAATTAAGTGAATTGAGATAATGAGATGGCCCACTGCATATTGCATCCTAACCAGAGTTCTGTGAATTCATTGGGGAGGGCCAGGCCCCTGGTCGCCCCCTTCTCTCCGCCACTGGCAAGATCGGCAACTTCTCCGCATACTGTGGCACGCGACGCGAGGGCATGTGGCCCATCATCCCAACGTCATATCACAGCCAGTATGGCCCCTGATCCCATGCACACAATGCCTCTCCGGTCGAGGAGAGAAGGGTAGTGTGTGGACCAAATGGACCACCCACGCAAATCGGCGGGTGTGAGAGTGCTTCAACGGCGACACGAGAGCGTCTCATGGGCCGTGTGAGCAACGACGGGGGCGGAGGCAGAGATAAAATTGGGAGGGGAAGAACAGAGCGATGTGGGGGGCGTGGGGCATGATGCGTGTGCGAGCGACGACAATAGCTGAGACAGACAGGAAATCAAGAGGGGAAGAATAGACCGGAGACGGAGAGGAAATCGGGAGGGGAAGAATAGACCGATGTAGGGGGCTCGATGCGGCACACGAGTGATGACAAGACAGAGATGGATAGGAAATTGTTAAGAAACCGGGCCCAGGCCGGCAAACCTGGTCCAAGGTGGGTTCCTCGTCCTAAACCTTAGCAGGGTCGTAGCCTATAAATAGGGGGTGCTATTCATTGTAAAGGATCGATCGATGAATGAATGAATAAAGAGAAGCAAGACGTCCCCCTACATCTCTGTGTTCATCTCTTATTCTGTTCTTGTGCTTTGAATTGTTCTTACGATTCTGAGTATTGTCTACGAGGTAATCGCTCGGACTGGACTCGCCAGCGACGATTCCTCAACAGAAATCAGGAGGGGAAAAACAGAGCGATGTGGGGCATGGGCCTCGATCTGGAGTTAGGTTTTGGTGCGCAGCTGCTCAAACAGATCTGGCCGTTCGTCACACGATCCTACGGTTGGGCAGTCGCTGGGCCAAAAGGGCAGCAACCGACCCATAAATGGTGGTGACCGGCCACTAAGTGGCGCGGCGACTGGCCAACGCGGCCCAACAACCGCTCAACCGGGAGGAGCGCTGCTGCAGGTGACGCTCTGGATTTGGAGGACTAACGTACGGGGCTTCTCTAAGAGCACCATTCTCATCGGCTTTAGTACTAGGTAAGATTCAATTACAGGACTAGCAATGAATAAAGTAACAAAATGAATCATCTTTTTTCCGCCCAACCAGAGAGTTTTCCTTCGGTTTAGTTTGTATTCAGTTACAAGACTTGTTAGAGTATATTAGGATATCTCCAGATATGGTAGTTTAGATATCTCCAGATATGGTAGTTTAGGATTGATTGTAATTTCAGATACATGCCTTATCTCTAGGAGAGGCTTCTTGTCCTCCAAGCATTGTACTCTATATAATCCACCCTCGAGGCTCAGTAATAAGATAATCCACATTAAACTAATTCTATTCTTCTACATGGTATCGAGCGCGCCGTTCTGAGCGCACGCCTCCACGACTTCATTGTGCCGCCGCACTCGAGATGCTTCGATCTCTATGATCTCTCCCAGGGGCTGTGCTATTGGAAATATGTCCTAGAGGCAATCATAGAGATAATTATATTTCATTATGTTCATAACTTTTGATAATATGTTATCTTGTTCCTTGAATGAATCATCAGTTATATAGATCAATGAGTATGTGACTTTGTTGGTGAAACTCTTTATCTTATATGATGTCGTTCTAAAAGTATCCTTGGTCGAATGTCACTCGTCGGAACACCAGTGACTCTACGACCAGTACATGTATTGATTGATGACCATGTTTCACCGGTCATGGATATACAGATATCAAATCAATAATGTGGACACATGTTAGAGAACATAGTGTTGGATAAGACCCACCTTGAGACACTATTGAGATTGTTATGATTCTATGTGTCGTTAGTTGGTCTCAAGCAATGATGATGTATAATCCTTAGAACTGAGATCAGCATGGTTTCCTACATGTGTAATAGCACTCTTAGGGGTTGCCAAACGCTACTCATGAATCGGGTAGTTATAAAGGTAGCTTTGCATGCTATGAAACATGCGAGGAATGTGACCGGTCGGATATGAGATTTGCCCCTCCTAACATAACGGAGAGATATCTCCGGGCCTCGTTGTGGTCGAATAAAGAAAGTGCATGGCCATGCCACTAGTGGTCGAAGTGTCGACCACATGAAGTTATTCGACACTTGATCGAAAGTATTGAGCAGTCCATGGATGACATATTATCTCACCCGAGTTCAACCGAGATGTCGTGAGGCAAAGGGAGAATACACAAGCGGTCGTTCAGTTGCCGAGGTCATAGACTAGTCGGTCGTATGGAGATGCGACCTGTCGAAGACTACTGGACGTAATCACCAACCGGTCGTAAGGAGTTGCAAACCGGTCGTAGTTAGATACTAATCGGTCGTAAGGAGTTACGAATCGTTGTAATCGACATGAATCGTCGTGACTAAGTACGAGCCGGTCGTAAGTGATAAGGACTCGTCGTAGATCATATTGCATTAAGGTTCGTCCGATTTATTCGTGTGTGTTCGGGATCGCATATGTGTCGCTAGGCACATTGCCGACTCGTGATCGGGAAAGAGTTTCTGAGTCACAACCGATTACACACGAACATATAGGGTCACACACTTAAAGGGCAAGGATTTGATTTGGATGGAGATCCGAATTCTTATAGGCCACGAGTTCCTAATGGGCCTTCTGTTCGGGACCCATTATGGATGCCTATATATAGAGGGGTGGTGGCATGGGGTGAAGGGGTCGATCAATCTTTCTGGAAGAAATCCCGAAACCCTAATAGCTACGCTCTCCTCAACCACGCCGCCGGCGCTAGCACTCCTGCGCGTGGTGTCCTTGCCCCGTACGTGTGGATACCTTGGAGGTGCTGTTGCGAAGCATTAGCACTAGGACGATCCGTGACTCACGACGCTCATCTGAGTAGGAGGAGAAGCGCGCGCGCAAATACGACTACGATCGCTTCAACTCGCCACATCGACTCTACTTCCGCTACGAGTCGGCGCGTCTAGTGGTAATCTCGTGATCGATTACTAGCGGAGGTTCCTTGGTTGCGCGGTAAAATTTTTGTTTGTGTTATCGTAGCCTTCCCGCGATCCTTCATGCGCAACCCGTAGTTTAGAGTTTGTGTCGCCGATCATCCGATCGGTTTCCAATTAGATTTTTTTCTCCGGTCATTTTCAGATCGACATTTTTTTCTTTGGTTTTCCGATTAGAGATCGGTTTGTGTCACCCACCGCCCATCGATCTCATGTGCCTCTACTCCGACATCGGCGTTGATTCTACCGGCCATCTCCGACCGTGTGGCATAGTCGGGCTCGCGGCGCTCGAGGACGCCCTCGCTGCCGCCTCCATCACTCCGCCCACGACGCCCACACCGTTAGTCGCGCCTCGTCGTCACTCTACATCGCCGTTCCCATGCATCAACGACCCTCGGCCGATCGACGCCACCTTTCTTGACGCATCATCGCCTCGATCGTCGGCGCACATGGTCTTCGCCATGCCGACGGGTTCTTCGCCGCTTAGGGTCGAAGCGAGCCGAGCCGAGCGGCTCGAGCTTGGCTCGCTTCGGGCTCGTTGGTATAGTGGCTCGGCTCGGCTCGGCTCGTTTTTGAAACGAGCCGAAAGACCCGCCGCGGCTCGGCTCGAATACGGCTCGAGCGACGCGAGCCCTCGTGAGCTCGGACGCCGGACACCTCGCGCTCGCTGTAGATCCTCCAGCCCTCCACCACGCTTGCCTCCCGCCGCGTCCAATACTCCAATTGATTGGCCGCGCACCACAGCTTCTTCCCGTCGGCCACCGATCTTGAGTTTGTGCACAAGCGAGATCCTCCTGAGTCCCACCCAGTGTCCCACCACAACCCTCCACCCAGTCCTCAATGGCAAGAACAAGAAAGAAGACGAATCGTGAGCTAAGAATCACATTCATCAATCATCGAATGGAACAAGAATGCAAAGACATCCAATCAAATTCAATCAACAAAATCACAAAATCAGTGCATCCATTCAATCAATAGATTAAACAATTAGTGTAGCGGTGGTGGCGGAGAGCCCCCAGGTGAGCGCATCTGGGGCTGGGCGCGTGGTGTTCCATGGCCTAGAGCGGAGCTCAAGCTCGCCGGGCTCGGCGGCTGGAAGCGATCACGGAGGACCGTGGCGCCAAGCGGCTTCCATGCCTCCTTCGTCCATTGTTCGGGGCATCGTGTCCAAGGTGCGGGCCGCCATGGAGGGGGATCGAGTTTGAAGGTGGAGGAGGCGAGGTAGAGGTGGCAGGTGGAGGCGGCAACCGGCACCCGGTAGGTGGAGGCGTGGAGCTGGGCTTGGGTGAGGTGAGGGGGAGGCCATGAGGGGGAGGCGGCGGGAGGAGGCGAGGTACTGGAGGCGGTGGGTGGAGGAGGCGAGGTGGAGGCGACGGGGTTAGGCGGCTGGTGGAGGACAAGAGGAGGCGAGGTGGAGGCCGCTGCTGCGGGGCGCCGGGGGGTGGTGGCCGTGGAGGAGCGGCGGCAGGTGGAGGAGGCAAGGTGGAAGCCGTGGTCCGTGGAGGAGCGGCGAGCAAGGGCGGCGAGGAGGATGGGAAATCGGGGAGAAGGGGAGAAAGGGATGGGGACCGGAGGAATGGATCGGGGAGGAGGTTGGGAGGACCAGGAGGTTAGGGATTTGAGGATAGGGATTGGGGAATAGCTCGTTTGGCTTGCACCATTGCGCGCTTATCGTCCGCTCGCTCGTTGGCTCGTGAGCCGGCTCGAGCTCGGCTCGAATTTTCACCGAGCTGAGAGTTGGGCTCGGCTCGGCTCGAAAATTCACGAGCTCAAGCCGAGCCAAGCCGAGCCAAAACGAGCCTCGAGCAGCTTGCGAGCCTCGAGCTATTTTTCCAGCCCTACCGGCTTCTTCGAGCACCGCCGCCGCGTCACCTCCGGATCGTCCGACCACGCACCCTTCGCGCCGTCGGCCAAAGACAACCTTGTCGCCAGCGTCGTCGTCTCTTCCCCGACTACGTTCGTCTACTCCGGCAACCGCGGGCTACATTGGCATCTTCTACCCCACGCCGTACTGCGTGCTGCAACCGTCTCGGAGGCTTTCTCTGCTGGTCCGTCAGACAATGGCACATGGTTGGGCCCTCTCTCTAGCACGCCCGGTATTGGCAACACCGGTGCGTGCCTTCATCCCCGATGTGTTCCTGGGCCTGGCAAACCCATTGCACGCCTCGTCAGTGGCGGCCTCGATAGTGTCTTCGGCATCGACCTTCTACCTCAACGATTGTCTCGATTGCATCACCGTCTTCTTCCTTGGGGCCTCCTTGCGCCTCGTCACCATGGCGCCTCCTTGCGCCCACGGCTTCATGTGCGGCTACTTCATCACCGGCAACCCCGACTACGGCTACGTCGACCACGGCTATCTCACGCACGGTATCTTTGACCACGGCTACTCGCCTCGCTCTCGGCTACCTCGACATCGGCACAAAGGGCTACCATCTGCATGAGCAACTCGTCGGTTTCTCCAGTCATAGCGTTCGCGACGCTGCAGCTATCTACGATGCTCCCGCTACGACTGCGGGGGGATGTTAGAGTATATTAGGATATCTCCAGATATGGTAGTTTAGGATTGATTGTAATTTCAGATACATACCTTATCTCTAGGAGAGGCTTCTTATCCTTCAAGCATTGTACTCTATATAATCCACCCTCGAGGCTCAGTAATAAGATAATCCACATTAAACTAATTCTATTCTTCTACAAGACTAGCTATATATCTATCAAGGACGAGCCAGTGGCTTAGTGATAGGAGTAAGGAAGTTGGTTCTTACCGACTAAGATTTGACTTCTAAAATTGACACGGTTTGATATATTTAATCAGAGTACATAAGTAAAGGCATGCACATTCAGTAGGTAAGCACGTGTCTGAACCTTGTGGGGCCCTAGAGCCTCTGCGAGCGTCTCCAAATTTTCTGGCGTATGTAATGGACGTGTACATGTGTGTGGCGTGGAATGTGCATCCTCATGTACTCTCAAGAATAAAGCTATAGTTCTGTATTACACACGCGTATGTGCGTGTGTGGTGTGAAATGTGCATCCTCATGTACTCTCAAGAATAAAGCTATAGTTCTGTACGTATATAAGTTTATGTTGTAAATGACTTAAAACAACAACCAAGCAAGCAAGATAAAGCGTAGAATGATTTAATTTGGAAACGAAAAAAACATTAAGATACTCTCGTTCATCACTTGCAAGCATAACTCTCGTTCATCACTCGCAAGCATACTACCGCGAAAAATATAGCCTTGGACAACTACTATTCATGTGTTCGGGACATTTCAAAAGAGAACTACAAAATTGTGTCTTTTACTTTTAAAAAATATATTATTCTATCGAAGGGTCAACGACATGTCCCACGAAGACGATTGCACCGGACACCTCCTCCAGTATGAAGTACGCAAACGGATGGTCGGCGATGAAATCCACTGGCGGTGGTGGTTGCCGCGGCATCCTTGCACGTCCACCAGCTCTACGTGCCATGGTGACGGCTGCAGCTTCAGTTCCTTCCTCGTTCACCTCGATGACCGCCTTGTGGAAGACGTCCTCCACAACCAGTGGCAAGCCGGAGCCATCGTCCACCATGTCGGACAGGTCGGCTTCCGGGCTGAATGGCAACCGAAGACCCAACTGCTCGAGGACGGCGGTGACGCTGCTGGAGAAGGAAAGCTTGAACTTGGGCACCCGAAACTCGCCGACTTGGACCGGACTTTCCGGCAAGTGCTCGTACAAGAAGCTCGGCCGGGAGGTTATCTTGTCCACTAGGCTCCACAGGCCGTCGTACGCGTCTGGAAGGAAGACGCACATGGAGTACCGCGTGAAATTGTTCTTCTTACGGTCAAACTGATATGGCTCTGAGTACCGGAGTTTGAGCACCTTGAATCCGTCGTGCACGGCGATGCACTGGCGGTCGAAGCTCTGCATGTAGGGCACGTCGATGACGACGCGGCGGTCCAGCCGGTAGAACAGCTTCCTCTTGGTGTTCCTCTCCTGGAACGGAGAATTCCATTTTCCCTTGAAGTAGATGGCGTTGCCGACGACGGCGGCGGTGTCCGGGCGCACGGATCCAGGGGAGAGGATGGAGTCGATGAGGTTTCTTGTGGCCTGCGCGGCCCATGCGTTGATCTGCTCCCTTGCCTCCTCTGCCTTCACAAGATCAAATCAACAACGATATTAGAATTGTATCTGATCAATTTTCATTGTGGTTGATTAAGCAAATTTCATTGATTCATCTGGAAATAGATTGAAAAGTAGTGTAGTATCTAGTATCTACTAACCTTGTTCTTGAAGTCGACGGTCTTCGCCTCCGCCTTGTAGGTGCCGACGACGGCCTCGCGGTACGCCGGCTTCAGCGGCCGCGTCGCGTCGCTCCACACGCCGCACGCGAACGCGACGCGCGGCCCGCCGGACTCGGACCTGTCGGCCAGCGCGGTCTCCGCCATGCTGCTGACGAACTCCGCTAGCTCGTCGCTGGACCGCGCGCCGAGGACGCGAAGGATCTCGTCCAGGGTATCCCCCCGGGCGCCGGCGGCCACGAGCGCGAGCGCAGCGTAGATGGACAGCGGCGAGAACACCAGGTTTCCGTCGGCGTTGGCGTCGGCGAGGCGCCTTGCGAGGCGAGCGGCGAGCGCCGCGAGGCCGGAGCCGGACTGCCTCGGCCCCACGTCAAACTCCATCGCCGCCGTTTTCTAGCTGGAGAAAAGATCACCTCAAGCAACAGGAATTTGCGACGCAAGACGCCAAGACGCTCCGGATTTTATGCACGGTAACTTCTGAAGTCGGTAACTTTATTTCTTTTTTTAGAGGAAGTCGGTGTTGGATATTAATTTAATTTCTTGTGAGTTGCATGCATGCATGTAGAGCATAGTGGACAGAGGACATGCCGAAGTGAATTTGGATTTGATCATGATCTGTAAAAGTGAATGAACGAACTAGTCTCTTAGTCAGCATGTAGTGTAATTAAGCTGTACATAGCAAGAGAAGTTAGCTGTGATGTTAAGTCGGTTTGATTTAGGTCGGTTTGCATGAGTCTATAAATAGACTTGTGTCCCTCTGTTGTAATGTAAGCTTGTAATACATGAGAGGATCAATAAAGCTTCAATATATGAGATAGATGTAAGCTATAAGCCTATAATTGAGTTCCAGCAGTCGGTAACTTTCGTGTGAGGAGACTTCGATCGCGACTCCTACAAGCTGCTCGGATTGGGCCTTCCATCCTTCCTTTCTACTCTTTTACTAACTCGGACTCTGCCTGGGCCAGGTTTATAGCTCCTTGTCGAACTATGCATGTTCAACTCTCCGAGAGAAAAATTATGCATGTGCATGTTGTGGAATAATTTCTATTAGCAATCTTCTTCCATTACGAATGCTAATGACCTCTCTGTAAATACACTATTTGTATATCTACATCTCGTATTATCAATAAAGAAGAGGCTCTTCGGACTACATCTTTTGTCTATTTTTGTTTGAATGTTTGAACTTGCTTGATGATGAGCAACGTGATCCCAATACACACGTTATCAATACGAAAGTGCTCTCACGAAGGACAACCGGTACGTTGTTTGATCTTTGTAGAGCAATAGTAATTTACTCGATTTTCGAGATTAGTTTCTCCACCTTCCATTCTACATTGATCGCTAACGGCGTCGATCTCCTCGCCTCCTCGGCAACCGTGCACGTCAACAAAATGTTCGGTGCCGCCCCACCACTAGGGCATGTACAATGGTACAGACAGCTGCTGTCTATAACAACTCTCTATGTCACCTGTTGACAGCACTAAAGACAGCTCATACAATAGGTTATGGTGAAACAGTCGGCTATAGGATTGTAGACAACACACAACCATTTCATACTTTTCTTGTTTCTGGTGCTACAGCCGGCTACATGATTGTAGACAACATCTTTCTCTCTCTTCATTCTCTTTCATCCACGCAACAAAAATTCTACGTGGCAGAGGCTATAGACAGCTGACATAAGCCCATTGTACATGCTCTTAGGAGTGGCAAGGTGCGTCGGCCTGATCTCGCCTCCTCGGCAACCGTGCACACACTAAGGGCATCTCCAATAGTATATTTATTATCGTCTCTTAGCTATGCCACGTCAACAAAATCCTACGTGGAGGAGAGAGGGGAAGGAGAGAGACCACATGCCGTCGCTTCCTGAAGAGACTGTCATGCACGCGAAACAAGATATGATACATTCATCTACTCTAGTTGACATGTAGGCCCGTTTCAAAGAAAAATTATAAAATATAAATGTGATAATATATGAATTCATCATAATCATATTCTTGTTGCAACTATTTTGGGTAAAATCTGCTCTCTCTCTCTGAAAAAATTAAATTATGTTCTTGTCCCTGTGTGTAATTTATCTAAATTGTTTAATAATTTGGCAATTTGAAGCATATGTACGAATACTTTTCTATCTGGTTTGATTTGAGAATATACCCTTGTTAATTTGACAAACCAAACATCATTCGCAAGATTTGGTTGGAGTAATAGCAAGTCTCTTTTTTCCCCACAAAATTAGTCTCTTATTTAATAGGGAAAATTAGCTACAGGCCACTACAGATTGGCCACCTTTGCCAATGAACATCAAAAAATCGTGGCTATGCCAGAACACATTGTAAAAACATATAATTTTGCCACAGGACACTAAGCCCCATATTTTATTATTTCCGAGTGATTAGGAGAGAGAAACATTGTAAAATATCCTCAATGCCCCTCAATGCGCAGTAAACTAGACACGCGAGGTCGAGCGACGGCCGACCGTGGAGAAGAAATGGTGTCGCGACACCGGAGAGGAAGGGGGTGGAAACTAGGGCGCGCATGGGCACCGGTGGGGTATGGGGAGCTCACCAAGCCATTCGATGGCAGCGGAGGGTGGCCGGAGCGGGCTGGCGATGGCTAGGTCGAGCGGCATAGAGTAGCTCGCCGTGGGGGCAGCGCTACAGTGAGGGGAGAGGAAAACGAATAGTGGGAGAAGATAGAGGGGAGTGTGGGGGTGATCTAGAAGAAAGTAATTAGGCAGAGGATTACCGAGCGAGGAGAAGAGGTTGCGGCGACGACTTTGGACGAGGTCGGGGAAGAAGGGCGACGCGCGATGCTCCGGTGGCTCATTCTTCAAATTGGCAGAGGGGATGTGTTCACTACTACAAAAAACGTCATCACAGACGGTTCGGAACCGTCTGTGTTTTTGTACGTCTGTGATAACTGCCGGTTATCACAGACGGTTAAAAAACCGTCTGTGATATATGGATATCACAGACGGTTCATAATTAGCACCATCTGAAATATCCACATATCACAGACGGTGATATTTACAAACCGTCTGTGATATCCATATATCACAGACGGCGATATTTACGAACCGTCTGTGATATCCATCTATCACAGACGGCGATAGTTATGAACCATCTGTGATAGCTCTTTCAGCATAACTAATTTAATTTTGATTTTCGGCTAACCTCATGAATTGCTAGCCATGCCCTCTGAAAACAAGCAAGCAGAAAATAGATACATTACAGATGAATCAATCATTGACACTCAAAGTGATCATTTAACTCAAAATTAATTCGACACGAATATGTATCAAATATTGGCTAGCCTCAGGAGTTACAATTGAATTACAACTATTCAAAGTGAATTACATTAATGAATCATTCAAGATCGTTCAGCGGTGTTGGAGTAGTGAAACTCTCCGTTGGCGCTAATGATATCCGTTATGATGAAGGTGGAGAGCTTCCTCGAACATCCGAGATCTCTCTCAACAAGTGAATCTAAATCTATATTGAAGATCTCAGAGCTAGCAAGAGTGAAGTAGTAAGCATATATATTTAAATTTATAATTAGAAATAATTATTGCGAGATTGACCAACCTCTGGATCGCCCAACTTAGCACTCATGAGAATCGCATATGATGGCAAACGAGAATGCACATTCTTCGCTTTTTGTCGACGACATCGCAAAAATAGAATTACATATATAGGTATAGTCGGTTCGAGACGCATTATTACAGTATGATAGAATTATTGTGTTGTAGCACGATCGAAATCGCGTCCCGTGATTAAATGTGGCGTTAGTTCCTTGTATAGCCCTCCTCTCGCAATATAGGAGATGAACGACCTACATGTTTCCAAAAAGTTAACCTCGGCCATTTCAAACGAAGGAAGACTACAATAGAGTTATGTATGGAGGAAATAAGCACACCTGTCGAGTACTCCTCGCACAAGGGTGAAGTCGTGGCTTTTTTCATTAGGGAATCAAGGTATAGTACCTGGTTCCTCTTTGGTACAATGACTAAAAGGACCCAGTGGTGCCTACTCATGTATGTCGCTTGAGTCATTAAACCTAAGTTCGTGCTGCGTATAAAGTACAAATGAAATTTGTATAGCAAGTAGTGAAGCACTTACTTCTGGTTGTAGGCACCATTATGTAGTCATTGTCGCTTTGAGCAAGCAATCATGTCGTTATGTATTTCTCGACGAGGATGCGCTCGCCAAGATGGTTTGCTCGAGACCACGTGTGGAGAGGAAACCCACCGGTTCTTTCAATCGCCGCATTTTTAATCATGTATCTATACATAAGCAATGAGTTGTTATATTCGTATTACGTGAATGTAGAACTTGATTGTACACACTTACAAAGGTCCAACATCGTAGAAGTGAGGCATCGATGGCTTTGAGGTTGAATAGGTCGAATAAGTCGCCAAGCCCACGACGAAGGGGCGGCTCGGAGGAAATAGTCCTCCGTATCCGACGATGATTCCATCAGCACCTTTCTCTTTGGTCTTGTGCAAGTACTGTATGCAAACTCGACAACCTAATCCAAAGAGGCCAATCTCGCGTGGTCGCCAACGGACTTCAAAGAGTATTTCTTAGGTTAGGAGGCGGAAGCGCTTAATGTTCTTCGATTTCGATTTGTCTCGAACGACTTGCTCGCCACGCGCCCTCCCGTGAGACGACTCGGGAACCGAAACGGCAGACGCTTTTTTGTTCGTTCGGTGTCTTCTCCATGGGAACCGGATGAGAGGCGGGCTTCAAGAAGGTTGAGGTGTAGTAATGGAGGGTCCTGTTGAGAGGCATGGTCGTGCCGAGATGGTTGGGGTAGAGTCATCGAGGTTGAGGCGCACCGCAGGTCCAGGCGATGTCCTTCTTGGGTCCCGTTGGAGAGGCATGGTCGTGTCAAGATGGTTGGGGTGGAGTCATCAAAGGTTGAGGCGCATCGCAGGTCCAGGTGATGTCTTTCTTGGGCCACCGATAAAACCGCATACGGCATCCCCAGTGTTACGATGTCGCTGTCGCGAATCTCCACGGGACGGCCTTAAATTGTCATGTACCATGTCCACCGACTCTGGCGTAACCTCGCGCCACACGGGCACCGTCTTCGCACTATCCCTTCCATGCATGGATACGCCACCCCACTCCCAAATTTCAATAGACATCCCAACCATCCTCACTTGGGCGTGCGATGCATCGGCTCCTACAAAACGACACGCAATTAGCTAAGGCGTCCTATAGGTCTATCTTTGGAGCATTCCGAGATGTACATTACCTTGATGTCGCCGATAGGTAATTGGACGCCATCATGTTCATAATTTTGCGTGGGCGCAACGCCATCCGATGTTGAGGAGGACTGGCTCCCAAAACAACGGGGCGCTTGCATCGTTGAGGAGTAGGAGTTGATTCACTTGGTCCCGCAATCTTGCTATCTTTTCTTCAAATTTTGCAAGAAGCACCCGCTTCTCTTCCTTCAAATTTTGTAGTAAGCACATGTTCCAACTCGTGTCGTACTCGCCTTGGATCTCTTCCCCGCTCCTATACGCAATAGTCGCCCAGGAATCCATCCTCCAAGATACGTTAACCCTTTGCCTCGTGTGTGACCGGGTGCTCCTTGTTTCCCAGAGCCATAGATAGTATATCCTTCTCCCTCGCTTGGAAGGAGCCTTCTAACATGCGTAACTCAATTCTTCTTGCAAGAGGTCATCATGTTATTATAGACATTATGAAGTTATGGACTTATTAACAACTAGGTAGTTCAAGACATATTTACCACACGGTTGGCCACATCCCGTGTCACGGGTTTGTGAAAGAGATTTCGCTCAAGACGTGGTCGATGCCCTCGCTCTTAACCAAGAGAGAGCGCTCGTCGTGATCTCAACAAATAGCCTTGTTGCGTTCTTCGCCCTCCGCCGCCCATTGCGCGGTTTTACCTGTACCAGGTGCCAAGTTTGTGGGGTGAGTGTTCGTGTCCGAGAGCCTTGCGCGCACTTTCCTCAAGAAATTCGGCGCCGTCTTCATTTGCACAAAGGCGTCCCATATATCCCGCGACAAGAATTTATATGTCGTGAAGGGCGTTCGACCCGTGTTCACGTGCTTTGTGACAAGCACGCTCTTGAAGGTCCTCCACGCCTTCCGATCGAGAGCAACGCCGCTGCTCCACGCGCGCAGTGTCCGGTACCGGAAAGTGAATGATTTTAAGACTTCGCCCCACACCGGCGTCTCCGAACATCCGACACGTTGTCCCACCGGTGTGGTGATGGGGACCCGTTCCTTCCAAGTATCCCGCATATGGTCCGGAATCTCACCACGCTTTGGGGGACTCACGGATCCCATTGGCATTGACCTCCGTGACGGTCATTAGGCCTGGAGGAATTTTCGATGTTCCTCTGCCATCTCGCGTACGTACCACTTTCCTCATAGATCCAGACGCATTCGGCGACGTCGATGACGGCGGCGAAGACGGTGCGAACGCCATGTCGCTTATTTGCTATCTATATATGCACGAAGCAATATGCGTAAGCTCTAACCGACCAGATTCAAGTAGATTTACTCAACTTAACCGAAAATGATGCACAAACGTAATATATAAAGAAGGATTGATGGTAGTTTGTGCTCTCAGAAGGAGAGTTGCATAAGAAAAAGTCTTTGCCATCTCAATCCAAATGTCTATACTCTTCATTAAATGAATATGATAGTATAAATTCAAACTATGAGCTCTAAACAGTACTTTGCTTAATCACAAATGATCTCAATCATATCAAAATGATCTTAACTATCACATTCAATCTCAAGATAAGACAAAAGTTCATCACAGAGCGAACCAGAACAAAGCCCCACTGATAAATTTCAGTTCACATATTATCAAAGACTATCAAAGTCACATCACAGATGGTTCGTCAATACAATAGAGCTCAAGAATGAACTAACAGTATATCAAATTGACAATAGCATTCAACCGTCTGTGATAACTAGCATTCAACCGAAAGTAACAAATTAACAAAGATATCAAATTGACATGAGCAAGTAATACAATAGAGCTCAAGAATCAACTAACTATCACATTCAATCTCAGTATAAGACAAAGTTCATCACAGAGCATGTCAACAAAGCCCACTGATCAACTTGCAATATCTTTAGTACTCACAGAGAGGAATACTCACAGAGAGGATGCTGCACAACAACTCACGGTGCAAGGAGGAGGCTGGGTGCGGGGAGGAGGCCGACGCGGGGAGGAGGGAGGCGCGGGAGGAGGCCGACACGGGGAGGAGGAGGGCGCGGGAGGAGGACGGCGCCGGGAGGAGGCAGGCAGGTGGGAGGAGGACGGCGCGGGGAGGCCGGTGCAGAGGAGGAGGCCGACACGGGAGGAGGCCGCGCGCCGAGGCGAGGTAGCGTCGTCGATGAAGGCGGCGCGTCGGGTCTTCGGCCGGGAGGTGAACGGCGAACCCTAGAGGAGCGAGAGAGCGCGCGAGCCTAAGGGGCGCGGGAGAGGAAGTGACAAGTAAAGAGCAAAACCCTAGCGGTGCGCCTTTTTATAAAAAGGATATCACAGACGGTTCCATTAAATAACCGTCTTTGATACTGAGGATATCACAGATGGTTCTTTAATGGAACCGTCTGCGATATTGAGGATATCACGCACGGTTCGTAAATAGAACCGTCGTGATGTGAGTATATCAAAGACGGTTCTCCTTACTAACCGCTGCGTGATATGGAGGATATCACGCACGGTTCCACATGGAGCCGTCAGAGAGTTCAACATGCATTTGTTAGTTAGAGGAACTGTCAGGATATACTCATATCACGACGGTTGGGAATAAGAACTGCTCGTGATATGCCACCCCTATAAATATAAAGACCGAGCAGACCCCTCGCCTAGCGCTTCGATCTCTTCTTTGGAATAGAGGGGCTTGAGAAGCTTTGCTCTGTGTTGGTGTAGGAGGCTTGTTTATTTTGCCCTACCAACTTATGGCTATTTGGCTTGCATGCTTGCTTTGTAGGGCTTGGCTTTGGTGGTAGCTCTTGGTTTGGGTGTTGTGAATGAGTGTTTTGTTTGGTACTGGGTGTTTTCTCGAGTGGGATAAGCTTATGGGGAGGTGCATTTCGATGTGGCTCTTCTCTTGCCCTGCTCATTTAAGTCTCACATTGCACCGTGGCCGCCGTGAGCTCAGAGGGTAACGATCTTTAACTCTTTATATTTGCTCTAGGTTTATCTTTAATCAATTTTAGTGTATTTGGTTAATAGGAGGAGTAACGATTTGCGCTTTATTAATATAATTTAACACTACTAATTGTTACGTGCGTGTGTAGCGTAGATGGACCGAATCGATGTACGGTGCGAACCGTGTGAGTGAAGAGTACATTAATGGCGTGATTGCTTTTAAAAGAGCCGCGTGCGTGGATATGCCAATAAAGGGATAGAATTTATGTCTTGCCCATGCATTGATTGTGGTAATCAAGATTTTTAACAACCCGCGCATCGCAGGCACTTGATTCGGGGTTTCAAAAAGGGTATACATGTTGGACCATCCACGGTGAAGAGCAGATTATACTGAGAAGTTAATAATGATGACATCGCCGAGGAAGTCAACGATATGCCGGATGTGGACTGTGTTTTTGATGACGATAGGTCGTACGATGACAATCTGGATCAAATGCTACGCGATGCAGAAGGAAACTACAGTGAGAGAGAGTTTTGTAAATTCGAGCGCTTAATGGAGGACTCGGAGAAACCTTTGTTCCTTGGCTGCAAGCCGGAATACACAAGGTTGTCAACCGTACTTGAACTGCTGAAATTGAAGGCGAGCAATGGTTGGTCCGACAAGAGTTTCACGGCGTTGTTAGGTCTCCTAGCGGACATTCTTCCGGAGGGAAACGTGTTGCCCAACACCACCTACCAAGCCAAGAAGATTATTTGTCCATTGGGAATGGAAGTAGAAAGAATACATGCATGTCCGAACGATTGTATCCTGTATCGTAAAGAGTATGCAGACATGCATGTATGTCTCGTGTGCAAAGCATCCCGATACAAGCGTAAGAATACTGCTAAGGTGAAGCAAGGACCTCCTGCTAAGATGTTGTGGTATTTGCCTGTGATCCCATGTTTGAAGCGTTTATTTGCGAACCGAAAGGAGGCAAGATTGCTGCGTTGGCACTCGGAGGAGCGTAAGAAAGATGGAAAACTAAGACACCCTGCTGATTCTGCCAAGTGGAGAAACTTCGATCGTACCTTCAAAGAGTTCGGTGCGGAACCGAGGAACATAAGGTTAGGGTTGAGTACAGATGGAATGAATCCTTTCGGTAACATGAGCAGCCGACATAGCACTGGCCCGTGAATCTATGTATGTACAACCTTCCTCTGTGGTCGTGTATGAGCGGAAGTACATTTTGATGTCACTACTTATCCAAGGGCCAAGCAACACGGGAACGATATTGATGTGTACCTAGCACCATTCTGGATGATCTTGTGACACTGTGGAGCGAAGGGGTACAAGTATGGGATACGCATAAACGAGAACTTCTCTTTACGCGCCATGTTGTTCTCGCACTATCAATGATTTTCCCCCTTGGTAACCTGGTCGGCTTGATTTAAAGGAGCCAAAGCTTGTCCGCACCGCTAGATGCTACGGAGAGTGTATGGTGAACAACTCGCGCAAAATCGTGTATATCGCCACCGTAGGTTCCTTCCCGAGTCACCCATATTGCAAGATGAAGAAACAATTCGACGGAAATAAGGAGGACAGCCTCGACTCCAAGGGCTTTTAGAGGAAAGAGGTCTATGATATGGTTAAGGATATCGATGTTGTGCTTGGGAAGTGACGTAAATTAAAACATCCGCCGTAAGAACATCCGGAAGAAGCGGTCAATTTTTGGGACTTGCCTTATTGGGAGCACTTAGAAGTTCGTCAACGCATCGACGTCATGCACGTGGAGAAGAATGTATGTGAAAGCTTGATCGGTCTCTTACTGAACATTAGTGGCAAAACAAAGGATGGTGTTAACGCACGACGTGACTTGGTTGATATGAACATAAGGACCGAGTTAGCACCGAAAGAGACCGATAAATGACGAACATACCTTCCACCAACTTGCTACACTATGTCCAAGGCCGAGAGATATGAATTGTGCCAAAGCTTGCATGGTGTCAAAGTCCCGTCTGGTTACTCCGCTAACATTAAGAAACTTGTTTCTATGCAAGATTTGAAATTAATTGGTATGAAGTCTCATGATTGTCATGTGCTGATGACACAAATGCTTCCTGTTGCAATTAGGGGTATATTACCGAACAAGGTCCGAGTGGCAATCTTGAGACTGTGTTATTTCTTCAACTCAATTGCTCAGAAGGTCATCAATCCCGAAGGACTAGATGCTCTACAGGCCAAGGTGGTGACGACTCTATGTCAACTTGAGATGTATTTCCCTCCGTCATTTTTCGATATCATGGTTCATCTCATTGTTCATCTTGTGAAAGAGATAAAGATATGCGGTCCTGTGTTCCTACGTCATATGTACCCGCTCGAGAGGTATATGGGAATTCTCAAGTCCTACGACGGAATCGATCTCGACCGGAGGCGACATCATCGAAGGTTATGCAACCGAAGAGGTCATTGAGTTCTCGCGTCGACTACATGGCTCGTGGAACCGATAGGTGTGCCTCTATCTCGTCATGAGGGAAGGTGGATGGTATCGGGACCATCGGAAGGAAATCAATCACTCCCGATCCGATACGTGCGCTCAAGCCCATTTCACGGTCTTTCAACACATGACCCAAGTGTCCCCGTACATCGACGAGCACAAAGACATGGTACGCCAATGTAATCCGCACCGGTCGGAGGTTTGGATCACGAGAGAGCACAACCGTCGGTTCAACGAATGGTTAAAGGTGCGAATCATGATTGGGAGGTCATCAAGTGATGATACACTGCTATGGTTGGCAAAAGGGCCACAATTTACAATTGTCACATGGCAAGGATACGACATAAATGGGTACACATTTTATACGGCATTCGAGATAGGAAGAACACGATCGAGCAGCGGTGTCCGCATAGATGCATTCGAGCATGGAGTGGTGAGGAGCTCGTACTATGGCAAATAGAGGAGATATGGGAGCTCGACTACGTGCTTTTCAAGATCCCCCTATTTCGGTGTCGTTGGGTCCATCTCCCACAGGTGAAGGTCGACAAGCACGGCGTCACTACCGTGGACCTCGATCGTGTCGGATACAAAGACGAACCATTCGTGATCAAGCTAACCAAGTTGTTCAAGTCTTCTATGTAATCGACCTTCAAATAAGAAGCGTCACATAGTTCTTCATGGAAAAGAAGGATTGTCGGAGTTGAGAATATAGTGGACGAGGAAGAATACAATCAATTTGACGAGTTGCCTCCTTTCGGAGACGGCATCAGGCTCGAGGATGAACCCAGCGAGGAAGCTAGCTATATGCGCGTCGATCATCATGAAGGACTATATTTTAATTAAGAAATTACTCCATTGTAATTAATTTATTCCATAACATCATGTGTTATGGACTTGTAATCTGTCAGACGTATATTTTGATGTCAACGTGGAATTGTAATCGCTCTGTCCTTGTGGACCGTATATTTTGGTGCATTAAAAATTCATTTAATTTGGAAAATAGTCCACCGCACCACCTTTCTAGAAACCTAAAAACTAAAATTTTATGGCAAATAGTCCAACACCTTTGCAAAGAAACGGTATACTCATGCATAATCCTGCGATCATCGCAGCGAGACGACGAGTCGCCCCACCTTCCACACCGCACCGGTGCTCGTGCATCGGTGACCATCCTCCGACGCCCACACCCGCCCGAAAGGCGGCCTTCTTCCCCACGCCGTCGGACCATGTCCGCGGTGAGCCTCGCACCGCTGCACTCCCGGTTGGTCTTGGCCGCCTCGCACCCGCCGTCGGCCGGCTCGTCCTCGACTGGCTGATGTAGTGCTTCCCAACGCCGCGCGTCGCGCGGCCGTGTAGAGAGGAGACCGAGCACGTGGCGCGCTGCCTTGTGGCGGCCACGCCGCCCGCTCAAGGAACATAAGGCGCTGCATGTCTTGGGGCACGAGACAAGCCCGAGGCCGACGATGAAACAAGCCCCCGGGTTGCCGGCGCCGGCCAGGTGGTTGACAACTGCGAGGTAGCGCTCGTTGTCCTGCCACTTCATCGCCTCCTCTCGCTCCAGCGCCACACGCCTCTCCACGGCGCGTTCCTTGGACACCTTGTACAAGGCCTTGCAACTCCAATATACGTACATACGAAAGTCAAGATGTTAGAATAAATAGTAGTATGTACGTACGTATTTTGTAGGTATAAATATGTACGTACGTTAATCGTATGCTGCATAGGTCCTCCATGGGCTGAGGAGAGCTCGCGGCCACACGGCCGACGTTGTCGATGACGACATCGTGAGAAAGAGCGGCAATCACTGACCTCCTCGCCTTGGTGCTGGCCATCATGCTCTGCATGCTCACCTTGGCGATTGTTGTGCGTACGTACTCAAAACCGTGAGACGAAGAGCGATGGGAGTTTAATCTTCGGTGAATTATTCTGTCTTATAAAGAACTAGGAGTAACTGGCGTGCGAGACGAAGAGACGGTTGTGCGATGGTGAGATGAAGAGACATATCACGTGGGAGACGAGGAGGTAGGAAATATCACAGACGGTTCTATCGTGGAACCGTCTGTAACCATAATATCACAGACGGTTCTATCGTGGAAACGTCTGTAACCATAATATCACAAACGGTTCTTTAATAGAGCCGTCTGTGATACTAGTATATTACAGACGGTTCTAAAATTGAACCGTCTGTGATATATCAATTATTCTGTCTTATAAGGAACTAGGAGTAACTGGCGTGCGAGACGAAGAGACGGTTGTGCGATGGTGAGATGAAGAGACATATCGCGCGGGAGACGAGGAACTAGGAGTAACTAGCGTGCGAGACGAAGAGACGGTTGTGCGATGGTGAGATGACGATTTGTTCTATCGTGGAATCTATGCAGAATTATTTATTTCGCTGAGCGGTTCTATTGTGGAACTGTCTGTAACCATAATATCACAGACGGTTCTTTAATAGAGCCATCTGTGATACTAGTATATTACAGACGGTTCTAAAATTGAACCGCTCAGATACTTGACCATATCACGCACGGTTTGTAAATAGAGCCGTCGTGATGTGGACTATATCACGCAGCGGTTGAATATAGAACCGCCTGTGATGTTGTATATCACCGACGGCTCTTATTACAAACCGTCTGTGATAGTCGCTACAGCTCCCGATGATTTGCGTCTCTTCGTCTCCCGCGCTAAATTTATTGCTTGTTTTATATAAAAGGATCATCCGCCATTGAAGATGATCATCCCACACACTTATAAGAAAATGTAAATGGCCGCCTCTTCCTTGTCGCCGCATTGATAGCCTTCCGCCGCCTTTGACGAGCACCTCTCTCGCCAGACGAATCCGTCTTTGTGAGAAGAACACTGCTCCAACAGTGTCTTCACTCCTCTGCCGGCCGAGAATTTGCCGGAGCAGGTGACGGTCACCTTTCGTCATCTTGACATCCTCCTCCACCGTGTCTTCCGGGTGATCTCCCACTTTCGGCGAGTTTATCATGTCATCGACGTGGTCCTCCAAAATGACGTTGCACATCTCCAAGAGGCTTGCCGTGACTTGGATCGCGTTATCGAGGCAACAGGCCACCAATCCATCAGCCGAGACCCACGAAGCAAGGGAAGAGAGGCTATGGGCTCAATACTTCGATTCTACATCGATGGTCTTGAGGAGACACTCGACGAGTGCGTCGTGGTGGACGCATTTCGCGCCGTCGGCGATCGAGAACCGTCCGATGCCGGCCGCCGCCTATGAAGTATTGAAGACGGAGATAGCGACCTACCTCCGCTCACTAGAAAACTTTATTTACAAATTTTTCGGTTTCTACCTTTTGAAGATCAAGTATCTTTTCTTAATCTTTTTGTTTAATTATATCAGAGACGGTTTAATCTTTTTGTTTAATTATGTCAGCGACGTGTGATCTTTTCTTAATCTTTTTGTTTAATTATATCACAGACGGTTTGTAAAAGAACCATCTGTGATAAGTCACTATCATAGACGGTTCCAAATGTAATCGTCTGTAATATACTAGTATCACATACGGTTCTGATTACCAAACGTCTGTGATACTACACAGACGGTTTGTAGAATTAACCGTCAGGATACCTGAGCAGTTCTTATTAGGAACCGTCGATAATCCTGACGGTTCCTAATAAGAACCGCTGCAGGTGAGTAGTTATCACGCACGGTTCCAAAGTGAACCATCTGTATAAGTTTAACACAGACGGCTCCTTTGGAACCGTCTGTGATGAGGCGTCCAGTATGACCTGTTTTGTAGTAGTGGTTCCTTGAGGTCTATGGCGAGCCGTGACGCGGTTGGACGCCGTCGGGCTTCGCCGGAGCGGCCGAGACGGGGACGAGCGGCTCGGCGGCTTTGGCGGCCAGCTCTAGAGCTTGGGTTGAGCCGTAATGAAGAGGGGTGATGGGAGGTAGGGGATAAGGGGAGGGTGAGTCTAGGGCACAGAGGCAGCTCGGGCGGGGGAGGGTGAGTCCTTTCTGTCATCTTCCCCCAACTCCCACTCCATTGCCCTCTCCCCCTGAGCTCCAATTTGAGCAAGCTCCGGATGCCACACCGAGTCGCCTGGACCGCCGCTTGCCGTTCCAGCCACGTCAGTGATTTCCATGCGTCCCAAAGCACGTCACAATGAGCCTCATCACCCCGGGAGCCCAACCCCCCGGTCAATTTGAAGCTACCGTCACCATGAAGCCGCGCGCCACCATCTTCACCAACTCCGATCGTTTTTCGCCGCCACCTTCGCCGGCCTTGATCCGACGAATCTCTTTTCAATTCCTCTCTCCGTGAGCATCACTAAGCATCCTCCTACCGCCCCATATCACTCACTTGCTCCCTTGTTCTCTCCAGGCCGCCGGCACCGTTGAAGCACCTGCGCCGCCGTCGGTCACCGTCGCCGGCCTACCTCGGCTACTCTTCGACCTCGGCGACCACCCTGGTGAGACCCACTGACCTTCCTAGTGCTCATTCTCTCCTCATTTTGGTTGCAACTCCACCCAAGCGCCACGGCCACTTTCCATCCCCACGGCCGGCCGCCACCTGCTGTCGCCGCGCCACTCCAGTGCGTCTCCGGTCAGGCCAAGACACCCCTAGCCTCCTTGACACTCGGGCATTCCGTTTTGCCTAACCCCGCCGCCTCGCCGCCGCTCCACCACCGGCGATGGCCGCAGCTCCCTCTATCCCAGAGAGGGAGTTTATGAGGGAGAGAGAGAACCAAGGGTAAAACAGACTTTTCACTACCTTTCTCTCTCCTCTTCAGTTCAAAAATAATATTTTAATGGGGTCAGTGTCCTACAGCAAAATTATATGTTTTTACAGTATCTTTTGGCCGCACCACGTTTTTTAGATGTCCATGGGCAAATGTGGCCAATGGGCTATGTCCTGTAGCCAATTATCCCTATTTAATTTCACAAGATTTTGTTGGAGTAATAGCAGTACAGTTGTAAATTTTGATTAGTGGTTAGTCTATTTGGTTTAATCATATCATATTATGGCTATGTTTCTGCTGTGTTGTGCAATGGAGGTTTGTTAGCAAATCTAACGAAATGTTGCTGCCATGGAATTACAGGAACTTTAGATGATATACGCATGGAATCATGGGGACCGAGTAGGTTCTCGATTCAAGTGTAGATATTGCTTTAGGATTGCGAAAGGAGCATCTGTGAGGGAGATCAGATTTTTTTTGAAACAAGGGTAGAGCTCTGCCTCATTTCATTAGTAGAGAGAGGAGAATTCAAACACCAACCCAAAAGAGAAGACACCCAACAAACACCGGGCAGGGATATCAAATGTCCAACCTTGCAATGCAGTCCCGCAAAATGTTTGGGAAGCAATGAGGAATGCTTTGAAGAGAGGGAAGGAAAAGAGGAGAGATGCAAAGGAGAGGCGACCGAAGAGTCGAATATGTGGTCCTGCAGGGGATGGACCGGCAGGCATGGCGTGAATTGCGTAGTCATGATGAAAAGCATTTGCAGCTGGCAGTGGAAGAATCTTTGAGGGAGCTTTGCTTTCGTCTGTGAATGGAGCGGATGGCTGGCATATCTGAGCATGGTGATTGGAGTGGTAGTGCTAGTGTGAAGGCGGCAATAGCAGTGGTGCTGGTAATGTTGGGTTGGTAATGTTGGGTTGATTGAGAGCTCTGAAGCACGGACACTTCGGAAAACTGTCGTATTCGTGTCAAACGCCGTGTCCGACACGGCTCGGACACGTGTCGGCGGCGTATCAGCAACTTTAAAATTTAATTTTAATTACAAAAATCCCGATACGTGTCGGACATGGCATAACCACATGTCCGACATGGCCCGAGACATGGCCCACGCCCCCGGTCGCTAACCCTCCTTGCCTCCTCCCAAATCCCCGTACCCGAGCAAGACCTAGATTGAGGCCAAGGGCCCCCAATCCTGATACATCATACTACATATACATATATGTATAATTGTATATCGTTTGTATATGCTCTATTGCTCTTCATGGCTGCATAACTACTAACTAGATTGAGGCATTGAGCTAGGCTGGAGCTCAGGACATGGGCCTAAATCATTTAATCGGCAACTAAGGCCCACCCAACTACTCAACTACCGAAGCACCAACAAGCAACTCCCAGACCCAGTCTCCCATCCTATCGCTGATTGCTCCATGCCTGATGCCTCATCCTTCTGCAACGAAACCAAAGCCGTCGCCTCCCTCACGCCCTGACGAGTCATGCCTCACAATTGACGAGTCATGCCTCACGATCTCCCTTTTGAAGCTAATTACATTTTAGTCACGGTGGATGTGGCCATTGCTTCAATAAAAAAATATTTGAGGAACTTAAAGTGTTTAAAGGTATTTTTGGGTTTTTACTTAGCTAAAAAAACATGAAGTCATTGGATGATATCGAGCTAAGAAAATGTTGCACTACATTTGCAGAAACTTTTTCTGAAAATGATTCACCTGATGTTGAATTAGATGATCTTTTGTCTGAATTAAGAGTGTTGCAAATGACTTTGTCAGATGTGACAATGTCTGCTATTGAGATTTTTTAGTTTATTAGAGATGTAGATTGTTATCCAAATGTTTCAATTACTTATCGAATCTTATTTACTGTACATGTGACTGTAGCATCAACTGAAAGAAGCTTTTCAAAGTCGAAGTTATTGAAAAACAATTTGAGGTCATCAATGTCACAAGAAAAGTTGAATGGTCTGACCACTTTATGCATTGAAAAAGATATGTTAGATCACATTAACGTGGATACTATTATAAATGATTTTGCATCAAGAAATGTTAGAAGAAATTACTTTCTATGAGTAGTTTGTATCTTTTTTATGTATTGAATAGCTTTGCAGTCGATATAAAAAGTAGCATTATATGTTGATGTTAGAATAAAGGGCCTCCTATTTTGTCTCGCCCCAAGGCCTCCAAAATGCCAAGAACGGCCCTGCCTAGCCTCTTCCCTCGCGCCGTCGGGTCAAGCGCAGAGCGCCCTCCTCCCTCGCTGCGCCACCAGCCCCAGCTCCTCCTCCCTCACGTCGCCGGCTCCCGCACCTCCTTCCTCTCACCGTCAGCTCGCTGCACCACCTCGGACCTCCCTCGCGCGGTCACGCCTCCAACCTCTCCGGCTCCAGCTCTCCCAGTACGCGTAACGGCGTAAGTCCCCCTCTTATCTTCTTGTCTTCTACTCTTCTTGATGGTTGTTTGTGTCTAGTTGGTGCTGACTTCTTCGGCTTTGGCTCTCCCGACGGGCGCGAGGTGGATGTCTGGTGGTTGACAACCAGACAGTGGTTGATTACTTGATGCTGATGGAGAATGATGGAGTGATGGTTGATTGGTTGTCTGGTAAATGTGTAGTGTAGATGTAGTACATACATGCAGAGAGTAGAGAAATATAAATGAATGCAAATATGCAATGATGCACTCTCGGTCTGTCACTGATGCTGTGATGCAGATCCTTGTTCTTATGTTAAATTGTTAATATGTTATTGATTGCTTGTTTTTCATCATTTTAGAAAAATAGAAACTGATGATTCTAGTGCTAGAGGGGAGCAAACCACCAATAATAGGTTCAAGCCTCCATTGTGGAATCATATTGACGTTGTAGACAAGGGTGGTCAAGGGGGAGGAAATGTGAAATGGAGATGCAAGTATTGCAAATACGTTGGCACTAGTAGCTACTCTAGAGTCAAAGCGCACTTGCTGAGAATTACTAATGGTGGAATCAAGATATGTCCTAAGGTGATAGTACCTATTCTTGCTCAGCTTAAAAGTGAAGTTGCAAAGGCTGAGAATGAACAAGCAAAAACAAGACCAAGAGATGTGCCATTGCCACCATCAACTGTCGGTAGTGTTGTTAGTTCTAGTGTTTCTTCATCAAGCATGGACTCGGCTATGTTGGGGAATAAGAAGCGGAGAGGACCTCCTTCACCATTAGAGAAAGTTTGGGCTATGGAATTACGCAATCAACTAGATGCACAAATTGCAAGGATGTTTTATTCTGGAGGTATGCAATCAACTTGAAATCATTGTTTCAATTTTATCCAACTTACCGTATGCATTTAACTAATTTCGGTTATGTGAACTTGTGAAATTTATAGGATTGTCTTTCAATTTAGTAAGAAATCCATATTTTCAACAGTCGTACAACTTTGCTGCAAGCCATCACCAGCTATCTGGTTATGTCCCACCTGGGTACAACAAGTTGAGGACTACACTTCTTCAACAAGAAAGGACTTGCATTGAGACCTTATTGGAGCATACACGTTGCACATGGCCTGAAAAGGGTATCACAATATGTTCAGATGGATGGTCAGATGTGTAGAGGCGACCTCTTATTAACTTTCTTGCTATTTCTAAGGGTGCACTAATGTTCTTGTGAGCTATCAATGCTGAAGGTGACGTGAAGACAAAGGAGCACATTTCTGAGAAGTTGATTGCTATTATTGAAGAAGTGGGTGCAAGAAATGTTGTCCAAGTCATCACTGACAATGCTGTAAATTGCAAAGGTGCGGGTTTGATTGTTCAACAGAAGTACACTCATATTTTTTGGACTTCTTGTGTTGTTCATACTCTCAATCTTGCTCTCAAGAGTATTTGTGCTGCTAAAATGCCAAGAACTGATGATGAAGAATTAATCTTTGATGAGTGCCATTGGATAACTGAGATTGTTGCAGATGCTAATATGATCAAGAATTTAATAATAAATCATGGCATGAGGTTGTCAATGTTTAATGAGTTTAGCAAGCTGAAGTTACTTGCTATTGCTGAAACGAGGTTTGCCTCAGTTGTGGTTATGTTGAAGCAGTTTTGCATGGTCAAGAGGGCTCTTCAAAACATGGTGATTAGTGACCAATGGGATACATATAGAGATGACAATAGAGGGATGACACAAACCATTAGAGAACTAGTACTCAATGTTGTGTGGTGGGACAAGGTGAACTACATTGTTGAATTCACTGAGCCAATTTATGAAATGATACGTGTGGCAGACACTGACACACCATGCCTTCATCTAATTTATGAGATGTGGGATGTAATGATTGAAAATGTAAAGAAGGTGATATATAGTCATGAAGGTAAGGAAGACAATGAGGAGTCCACCTTTTACTCGGTTGTTCAAAGCATATTGGTTTATCATTGGGTAAAAGGCAACACTCCACTCCATTGTTTGGGACATTCACTTAATCCAAGGTGAACTACAAATCTTCCTTTTGCTTTTGCTAAGTGCTAACACTTCAGTTTACAAAGTTCTAATCCATTTTTATTTGTAGATATTATAGTGAGAAGTGGATCAATCAAGAAGGTGTCGGTGTTGGCCGTGTACCCCCACACAAGGATCTTGAGATTTCACAAATGAGAATGAAGTGCTTCAAAAAGTTCTTCCCTGTGCTTGAAGATTTGAAGAAAGTGAAAGAAGAATATGCAAGATTTTCCACTTGTTCTGGAGAATTCAATAACTTTGATTCTATTTATGACAGATGGATCCTTGATCCAATGAATTGGTGGGCAAATCATCGACAATCCATTCCTGTGCTGCAAAGTTTGGCTCTCAAATTGGTTAACCAACCGGCCTCATCTTCTTGTTGTGAAAGAAACTGGAGCACATATAGCTTCATCAACAGCATGAAAAGAAACAAAATTAACTCCTAAACGTGCTGAAGATTTGGTATTTGTGCATAACAATTTAAGACTTCTATCAAGAGGAACAGAAGCATATAAAACATGAGCAACTAGAATGTGGGATGTGGGAGGAGATAGCTTTGAATCTTTAACTGGTGTTGGCATTGTAGAAGTTGCTCAACTCTCTCTTGAAGAACCAGAGTAAGAGAGTGTGTTGTTTGAAGATGAGTCTTCTACTGTGATGATCCAAGAAGAAAATGAGGATGAAGTGGAAGAGGAAGACTAAGAGTCTCATGTTGGCTTTTATTTAGCCTTGCCACTGGAATTTGATTTTTTTATATATATAACTTAAGTTGAACCAATCCTGTGTTGGGATACTTGTTAATTTTCTATGTTTGAACTTAGCTACTTGTTAATTTTTATTGCTTATCAATTATGAGATATCAATTATCAATTGTTGTTGCTCTATTGCTTTGATTGTTCAAGAATCAAGTATATATGTTATCTTTATAGTCTTGCAACTTTTGCTGATCATGTTACTTCTTTTCCCAGGTTAATAGAATTTTGATTTCTGGAAATAGTATTCATATCATATGAACAATTGAACATATCAATATGTCATGAATTGGCTGCAAGAAGAATAAAGAGGCGAGGGTCATCTTTGAGAGGTACATATTTCGAGTTTACATTACACTTTAGAATATTTTAGTTCGACAAGCATGAAGAAACATAAAAAATAATACATATATGTAATTTATTCTTATTATATAAATATATATAACCGTGTTGCTGTATCGGTATTTTTGGGGGAAAAAATGGCAAATTCTCGTGTCGGTGTCGTGTCGTGTTGACATATCCGTGTCCGTGCATCATAGATTGAGAGACTGTTTTGCAATGAACAGGCTGCTGGTAAAGGTACTGGTAAATGCATTGATTTAGAGAAATTTTTTCTAAATAATCTAGTTTTTATTCCGAAATACAGAAATAATACCACCTTTTTAAATTTTATAGGAACAATGATATGTCGTTCAACTGTTGGGCGACTAGCTCAAGTAGCTCAACGGTTGAGCGACTTGGTCCAAGTAGCTCAACCGTTGAGTGACTTGGACACTTGTCGCTTAATGGTTGGTCTAGTGTACAGGTTGCTCAGCTAGCAGGACATGCATTGTCCACTGTTGGGCGACAAGCGTCTAAGTCGCTCAACGGTTGAGCGACTTGGGCTAGTCGCCCAACGGTTGACTGACAGATGATTATTTCTATAAAATAAAAAAGCTAGTATATTTTTTGTATTTTGGAATAAAAACTATGTTACTTAGAAAAAAATCCTTGATTCAGATATGGCACGAAGCAGGCACCTGTGCAAGCTTGGGTGGACACATTGCTAAGCAAGGATAGTAGAGAGACTTGGCAAAGCTTTTGCCATGAATGGGCTGCTAGTAAAGGTACTTTTAAATGCATTGATTCAGATATGGCACAAAGCAGTTGTCGGGACCCAAAATTGTAATTCTGGACCCTCTATGTATTTTGTATTAGTCCAGGATCACACTAGTGCACACAGTTTCAACATAGATGAATATCGATCAACACAAGTCAAATAATAGCATAAACGATTAATTTGAATAACAAATATGGTTTTGACCTTATTGTCGAGTTTACATTTATTAAATCTCGCAGAGTTGGCAATAATTAAATAAGCAACAGAACAAAATAAACTCTAATGGAATCCCATCAATTCACCATAGGCAATCGATTGGGATCAATGACCTAACGATCAGCACCTTCGTAGTACTTCTTCTCGAATGCAGGCGATGACTCCTCCACTTCTGCTATTTTGATTTAACAAGAATGAGTACACAACTGTACTCGCAAGTCATACCACAGAATGGAATATATAGATGCAGGCTTAATCCAAAGGAATAGCTTCTGTGGTTCTTTTGTATAAAAGCAACATTTGCGATTGAATACAAATAATACATTGAAATGTAACTTAAAATAATAAACAATAATAACTTAACAATTGTTTTCACAAAGGACACAAAAGCCCGAATAGTTTATTGCACACAGCTATATGACTTAGATCAGACAGTTATCCCTTCTCAAATGTTTTATGAAAAACTAACCATCGTGTGAAATCTCCAAGCATATCCATGACCGCGGACGTGGCTATTCAAATAGATTGATTAATACTCTACATAGGTTGTACACTTTACTCATAAGATATAACCAGTGCAGCTAGCACAATGTCAGGACCCGAAAATGCATCTCAGGAACCCTCTGTGTATTCTGAACTAGTCCCGGATCGGTAGCTAGCTCACACAGGAAAACAGTGATAAAATACCATCCATTTATTCGATTTAACTAAAAAGATCTCAAAGTAACAAATAATTATAATAACTGGACCTTATGGCCAACGTTTGCTTAACTTGCCACGCAAGACTAAAGAAACAAATAAACTTGCAGCGGAAAGAAACTCTTCAATGGCCAATCAACATGCCCACATGCAATCGAATGGAGAACGCATCATAATCCGCAAAACCTTCATGGTCTTCCTCGGCGAAGAACTCTTGGGCAGCTTGATATTCTCCCTCTACTGCTGATCAAACAGAGGACATAAAGCCATGAGTACTTTGAATGTACTCAACAAGCCGTGGGGAAATGTATGTAAATAGTATTCATGCAGGGCTTGAACAAAGGTTAGTTGTATGGCTCTTTTGCATAAAGAAGCATTTACGATAAATACAATAAATAAATTGAAATGCTGAATTGAAAACAATATTAGATAAATAAACAATTGTTTTGAAACGACTAGCGAACTTCCCATTCACTCCCAACCAAACCAACGATAAGTGAATCCCTATTCACCAAACGACATAAACCACCAAGTGAATGACCTATTCACCAAACGAACGTTATATTCATCAAGTGAACTTCCCATCCACACTCCGACACATTTTTGAAGAAACTCTATCTCCCATGTGAAATCCCTGAGCACGTCCATAACCGCGAACACAACTATTCGAATAGTTTTACACTCTGCAGAGGTTGTACAGCTTGACCCAGAAGAGATTAATCAACTTAAAGAGTCTGACCACACTTCCTTGGGTGTGCGACTTAAGTGATCATCACAAGGCTTTTACAAAGCTCCTTCTCAACCCAGTTCTGCCCGCTAAGGTTTCAACACTGAATGTCTTTCCGACCAAACAGGGGCCCCCTCTTGCGCCACCGTGAGAATACGTTTCCCATAACCACGCTTCACACGACAGAACCGAAATTAAGACATTGTTAATTAGTCAGCCAGGCCCGTCCCATCAGACATGTGGTTTGTAACAGCCCTAACTTAGGGTTTGTATTTCAAATGTAATATTTTGAGGAGGAATAAAAACTTTTGTTGCCTCATGAAATCATTTGAAAGTTTCTACAATTTTCCATAGCAATTTCCAATTTTTAGAATTTAATTCTTGTGATTGGAAATTGTTGTCAACAAATTCTTAGCTTTCAAACTTGTGATCATCCTCTGAAATTATTTTTCCTATCATCTTGATCATCCTATCTACCTCCCTGAATTATTTCACAATTTTTAGATTTTATTTGCTATTTCTAATGGCCAAGTCAAACTAGTTGGAAAATCTGGTCAAACCTCTGAACACCAGCTTGTGAATTTTCTTGGGAGAAATCTAGTGCATGAAAACTCCTGGAAAAATTATGCAAAGTTGTTCTCTGTCCTAGTTAGCTCCCATAAAAATTTCAGAATTTTTGGAGCTCAGAGCTACCTCTAAAAATTCCCAATCCTCTCAGCCTTTTGAAAATCAAATCGGAATCATCGTTCCTCGGCTCGGACCGACCTCCGCTCGAGTCCGACCGCGCCACTTGGTTCCGCCGCGCGCCTAGCTGCACCGCCGAGCCCGATCATTGTCGACCGTCCGATGCAGATCGTGCGGCCCGCGTGCGTCGAATCAACCGACCTGTCCGAATGCATACATCAATCTCGACCGTCCATCTTAGATCCAACGGTCGATATGATCTTGATCGAGTTAAACCCACTGTCGCACCGAACCGACTCGGTTCGCGCGCTGGCTTCGCCGGCAATGGCGGCCCCACCGCAGTCTTCTCGCCACGTCGCCGCGCCAGCCCCGCGCACCGCCGCCGCGCTCTCGCTAAACCGCCACGCCCGCATGCACGCCGCCACCTCGCCTCACCTGGTCTTTTCACCGCCCTACCGCCTCCACCTCGCGCCTCCGTCTTCCCCTTCTTAAGCGACCAAGCACTCTTCTTTTCTCGGCTTTTCTCGCCTCGCCCACTTCCGCCGCGAGCTCAAAGCCGAGCGCCGCCGCCGCTCCGAGCGTTTGGCCGCTCCGTGATCTCCGGTCATCGCCGATAAGGCCACGGTGTGCCTAGCACCGTGGAAGCGAACCCCTCAAGAAATTCGAGTTTCGTCGCGTGGAGCCGCGCCCCTTCTTCTCCAAGTCCGGCCGAAACCGCCTCTTCCGCCGCCGCATCTTCTCCGGTGAGCTCCAACTCGATTCTTCGCCGGTGAGCATCGCTCGACTCCACCTTCCTTCTCCGCTCACTCACACGCCCTCTCGCTCACCTCGTGCTCCACGTCGCCGTTGACCACCTTGCGCCGCCGCGAGCTCTCGCCGCCGAGCCACTCCGACTACCCTCCGCTACCCGCAACTTCCCGGTGAGTTCTCGAGCCTCACCGATGCTCATGCGCGCACTAGTTTTCATCGCTTTCCTCCACGTGCGCCGCCTTGTCACCCTCACTGCCGGCCGCCGTGCTCCGTCGCCGCGTCGCCTCAGTGCACCTCCGGCCGCCTCAAGGCCACCTACACTCAAAGAGCCTCACCAAAGAACCCATTTTGGCCGCTCCTCGACCGCGCGCCACTCCTTCGCCGGCGGCAAGCTCAGTCGAGCCGCGAGCCTCCTCGTTCTTGGTGTGCTCTCTCTGCTTTCACCGACAAAGGGGCCCACCTCCTTAAGCTTGGTAGTTAGTCGCTAATCATGCTTATGAATGTTCATTAGTTCACTCTCATTGCATGATTAAAATTTGTAATGGAAGTGTGAGAGTATTTTAGTGTTGTTCTCTGTAATTGTTTCCTGTTGTCGTTTCTGTTGTCAGTAACTAGATTTTAGTTTCATGCTTATGCTTTGGATTTTGTTAAGTGCTGGTTGACTCCCTTTTGTTGTAGTGGTTAGCATGAAATCATTTAGTTAGTGTCTTTAGGTTTCAAAGCTCTTGTTGTCATGATTGATCAAAGGGATAGTTAGATGATCATGTTGATTGTCTATGTACTCATGGTTCTTGCCTTTTTAAGCATTGTAAGGTCTTGTAGTAGAAGCATGCTGAAATTGTTAACCTTGCTATATCTTGGTGTGATGCTTAGGAGTATGAATAGCTGAGTATCTTTAAAACCCTATCTTAGATAGAAAATTTTGTTTAGCATCTCATGGTTGGATACTTGACTAGTTAGTGTTCTTATAGCAACTTGTAGGTCTAAATGATTTTTATCACTTTGTAAGTTGCATAGAATAACTAGTTAATTAAGATAAGATAAAGTAATTTGATGTTTAGTTAATAGATGTGCACACAATCACCATCAAAATCTGTCAAAAGATTAAAACATATAAGAGGTTTGTTTTTGCTTGATTTTGCAGTTATCTTGGTAAGTAAGTGAGTTTGGGGTAGATCTATCATGATAGCATGTCTAATTTAAATCATCTCCGTAGCCGCTAATTTGTTGTTCCCATTGTAATGGTCTAGCTTCTATGTTATAGATTTGTGGTTGCATTTGAAGTTTTGAGTTTTGTCGGTGTTATTTCGTTCTTATTCGCTGTTTTGTTCAATCGTTAGGCTTCGATATTTGCGGTAACCCTGAGAACGATCCTCTGCAACAGGTTGAGCATTCTGAGCAACAGCAGCCAGGCAAGCAGTTTGATCATGTTAATCCCAGTATTTTAAAGTCTAATATTTTGTTTCAACTGTATGTATGCATCGCTTAATTTGTGTTAAATTGGTTAGTTAATCCTTTAGATGCATAATCTGTAGGAAGAATGATTATCCTCTACTACCTGAGCCTAGGTTATTTGCTGTGATTAGAGATCGCTGGATGATCTCTTGTCACTTAGTAGATCCGGATCAATTTGCTTAGACATGCTTAGCTATCGGTAGAACTGGGCGGTTATCGACTTTAGTCGGTAACCTTGATCACACAAAAATTACTATAACTTTATGTTTAAGCATTTTTGCTATGTTTAATTGTGAAAACTAAAAATGAAAAACAAAATGATTTAGACTTGGGCACAACGGTATGTTGGTGTGATCTCTTGGTGTGATCGAAAGGTGCCCGGTCAATTAAGGACCGAACATCTTGTGAGTACCAGTATCCAGCATTTCGTGCATAACCACACTAGAGTGTATGGGACCTCTCTTGACCTAGTACTTTGGCGTGTATTAGCTCCGGTCGCAGGAGGTCGCAGGAGGGATGGTGTTGGGAGCATGGTAGTTGTCCGAAAGCTTTACCCGCAAAGGTAGTTGTCTTTTCGGCTTTACCATGTAAGCGTATGGATTTCTATCCATACGAGCGGCTCGTAGTTAATACACAATATTGGAAAAATTCTCGTAGGACTTAGTCAGGCTGCATACCTTCTGTAGTGTGCTTTGGCTTAAAGCGATGCGAAGTGTGGGTACAGTGGTACACCCCTGCAGGGTTTAAAACTATTCGAATAGCCTCGTCCTAGGTGATGGACACGCTTGGGTAAGCTTATCAAGAGTTAGACTACAACATTTAAATTAAAACTTGATGGGTGGTACGAATCGGGATTCGTGCTATTGCTGGAGTGACTATTGGGATAGTCACTTCTAGGTTGTTTATCTTTCTCTTTTGTTATTATTACCTTTACTGTTATTTCAACATTAAAAAAAACGAATTGCAAACTTGCCTTCAAACTGTATTATATTATTGCAAATGAAAATTGGCTTTATGCAAATGAAACATATGGTTTCCACCAAACAAGCTCGCATGTAGCATATGAACAGTCCATTAGTTCACACGTCGGTCTTATGGGTACAAAGACAATCTTTGTACTCGGTGCTTTGCTTGATGTTTTTGTTGCGAGAGGAAGAAGGTGAGCCCGAGGGGCCTCACTTCGTGAGTCAGGTCGCCGCCGTGGGTGACGACTAGGCTTGGCGGTCCTCCGATGCCTTGTGGGTGAAGGCACACCGATTGGCTTTGTTTATAGCCATCTTATGGCACTTTTGCTTCCGTCTTCTTTGATTATTTTTGTATCTTGTGGCACATCGCCTTTGTCGTAATAACTCTACTATTTGTTTATCTTCCGTTTGGTAGTTTGATGTTTGGACTCTATGTTTGGAATGGAGTTGATGCATACTTTTGTGGAAGGTGTGTATACTGCTTCTGGGAAGTATACATATATCGAGGTTTCGGTTTATTTGATTTGTGATGCTAGGGCCTGGTGGTTGGTTAAGCATTACAAGCCAAATAAATTGGGGTCCTCACATGGTTGTACGGTTAAGGCCCAGTTCAATGGCGCACAAGATTAAGTCCTTGACAAAATTACTCAGGCGAGACTACCACAACCAAAATGTGTTAAATCCACACCCCCACTATCCACCAACCACTCGCCCGAGCAAAAACCAAGTTGTTCAACTAAAACCCATGACTAACCCCGTCATGGTACACAAATTTTAACAAGAGTGGCTCACCACCACAGTTCCATATTTTATTAAGTCAAGATTAAACATTATGACACATGTGATGACAAACCCATCGTAACTAAGCTGAACTAAGCATTGATACGATACCCATGTTGGCAATACAAATATGTCCAACTAAAATTACTCATGCTAAGGTGACAAAGGATTCATGGTATTCAAATAATCAATGGAGGCATAGTGACAACAGGTAATAGCTATACCCAAAGCAATTTGTATAAAGATAGCATGCAATTGTATAAAACAATGTACTTTTGAAATCATGGGTTCAATATGATCAAAGGACCAAGACTTGCCTGGGAATAAATCCAGTGGTTGATCTTGATCTTGATATGCTACTCTTTGCTCAAAGCTTCCCGAAGTATCAACGTCTACTCGCAAAACAAACAAATAACCCAAATAAATAAATAACAGAGAGAAAAAAATTCCAAAAATTAAATAAAAATCTCAGATAAATAGATCTCGAATTTAGATAAATTTAGGAATTTGAATGGACTCAATCGGAGTTCGTATGCAAAAGATATGAGCTTTGGAAGATTGAAATAATATAAAATACTGAAAATCAGATTTATAGATTTACTGGAATTATCTTTATGAAGGAAAAGATAATTATGATGTCAGCTGACGTCAGCAAGGATTTTTAGCCGAAAGGAAATAGGAGAAATCTGGGCTGACAAGTGGGACCCAGTTGGCATAGAGATGGTGCACCAAGGACTAAGTTCACAGAACCTTGAGCTCGGGTTGGATTGGGATGCACCACATGGCAGCTGACCAAGGAGTGATTAGGATGCCACATGGGCTAAAGTGGTGACACGGCTGCTTAATGGGCCAGCTGACTCGGCACAGAGAAACAAAAGAGGAGGCGGCAGCCATGGCCGGCGACAAGCTTCGGATGACGGCGGTTCCGACAAAACAAAGGTGTCCAATGGTGATGAAGGTGAGCATCGATTCGGCATCGATGAAACAAACTCAAAGAGCTGCTCGGGGTAGACCAAGGTTGATCAGAGCGGCGGCAATGACAAGATGATCGGAGATAGAAGAGATGACCGATGATAGCGCTTCGGTGGCCTAGAGAGGAAAAAGACAGGAGTTCGGATGAGATCAACCGGAAGCACGTGATGACGCACTCAAAAAGGGCGGGGAGCTCACCAAGTAGCAGATTGACAAGGTGCTCGACGATCGGTTTTGATGATGAAAACGAAAACGACGCTATGATGACTCTCGGGCGAAGATGATGGAGACACCGTGTAGCTCTCGCTATTGCGGACCCGAAGGAGGAAGAATCACGGCCAGAGATGCACTGTTGGTGACGAATTCCGGCGATGAAGTAACCTCGGCGGCGCTCGGTTGTTGACGAAATCTGACAAAACTAGATCGATTTCGGGACTGGAAGTTTAGGGTTTCAAGAGAGGAGCCACGGGCAAAACTTTTGACGCAGAGGGCTCCTTAAATAGTGCCGGATGAGGGAGTTAGAAAAGGGCACGGCGGCGCTGCCTCGCGTGATGAACACGGACTCTAGAGTCCAAGAGGAAGAAGATGAGTACGTGGCATGCAGCGGGACCACAAGGTAGTGACACCAGAAAAAGGAAGGAGATGTTCGGCTGGGCTAGCTCACGCGCATGCCCAAGGAAAGGAGTGCGGGCCCAGGCACGCGGGAGAAATAGCCGGCTGGGAAAACAAAATGGCGGGCCTGGCCAATAAAACAAAACGAGCGGCCGGCTTGGGTGGGCTCGGTCAATGCCATCGCGCGGGAGGAAAACGGCTGGCTTTGGGTGCTCTCGTGCGAGAAGGGACTCGCGGACCGAGCCGTCTTGGGCTACTCGGGCTGAGAGAAAAGGAAGGAGCGACCCGGCTCGGTTGACTGCGCTCGGGAGGAAAGCAAAAGAGGTGCGGGCCAAGCAAAGGTGAGTTGGGCTTGTAGAGAAAACGGCCGACGGAGGCAATAAATGGAGAAAGGCTGATGGGCCGAAAGGAAGTAGAATGGGATTGGGCCGAAGGTTAGGGAATTCAGCCCAAAGGATTAAACTGAGATTTTATATTTAGTTTTCTTTTTTAGAAAATAGCAGAAAAGGAAAATAACACTTAGAAAATAGCAAATGCACTCGGAAAATTTCTAGAAAATTCTAGAAAATATATCCAAGCACATAGAACCCAAATAAAATAGTTTTGATAATAGTCGATGTTGAGATTAATCATATTAAATTATTTTTGAACTCTAAAAATTCATATTAAGATTTAACTTTAGCAGAAAAATCCAAACGGTTCTTTTTCTTTTAAAAATTAAAAAATAGATCAAATTTTTGGGATGTTACACACAAGTCATAACAAAACTTTTCTGAAACTTCATCTCGATTATTGACACTCCCGATGTGTTTTACTGTTGGCCCTAACCCTCACACAAAAAGTTAGTCCGACGCACACCGTTGGATCTGAAGACGGCAAACCACTCATAAATGTAAATCACCCCAAAGACAAAAACACACTTCCACCCTAACACACAGCTTAACCTACGCCACAAAGACAGAAATACACCTTCACCCTGGCACACAGCTTAACCTATTTGTCTGAGTAGTCAATGTCGAGATTCCATAACTTACTAAGTTAGGCCCGTCACATACCAAGCATGTGGTTGTACAGTAATGGCTCAGTTCAATGACGCACAAAGTTAAATCCTTAATTGACCAAGGCAAGACTTTCAATTTCTAACTATGCCACATAGATTATCATTCCCAATCATATAGTTCCACCATGTCACATAGTATCCATCATTTGTCTCAGTCTAAATCCTTTACCATCCAATTGGCTAAGTGCAACACATACCATCAACGAGTAATAGCACATAACATACAGTTTTATCACAAAGTTTTATATTCACTTAGTCAAATTTATACTTGCACTTACATAAAATGATGACTCGTTGCATGACTAAGCAAACTAATCGTATCTAACCAACCCACGTGGTACTATGATAATACCAACTAAATAATGAATCAATCAGGGCGACAAAAGATTATAACATAACAGTAAGCAAGGTGGATATAACAATTTGGATTAATAACTAAACCAAAAGGCATTTAAATAAATATTTAAAGTACATGCAATAATTTGAATTAATATAATTTTGAAAACTGGGTTCAATATGATCAAATGTATAACTTTCCTTGGAAAAGATCTTGGTACTGGTCTTGGTCTTGAGGCACTCCTTCAAAATCTCCCGAAGTAGCAACGTCTACTCGCAAACGAAACAAACAAAATAAATAAATAAAACAGAGAAGAAAATTAACTCCAAAAATTAAATAAAAATCTCATATAAATAGATCTCGAATTTAGATGAATTTAGAAATTTGAATGGGCTCAAACAGAGTTCGGATGCAAAAGATATGTCTTTTGGAAGTTTCAATCTAAAGAAAAACCTAAAAAGGATTTATTGGAATATTCTGAATTATTTTTCTATTGAAAAACCGGAATATGACGCAATGCTAACGTCAACCTTGGAAATTTTGAAAATAAAAGAAAAAAAAGGGAATTCTGACATATGGGACCCACACATCAGAGACACGGTCCATGTGAACTGGATCTATGGACTTTTGGATCTGAGGTTTGGTGGATTGGGATTTAACTTGCCACATCAGCATTAACGTGGACCAGTCGAATTCTGACACGCAAGCAATAGCTGCTGACCAGGACACGCAACGAGGCACTGACTCATCGAATACGTAGGCGACACATCAGCACAAAAGGTGACATGGGCGTTGAAGTGGCTCACCACGTTACTTGGCCGACGGTAAGGTGCTTGGGTTCGCCCGACAATGGCGAATGGCAGCGTGACGCCGGTGATGGATGCACGCAAAAGATAGAGCTTGTTATTGTGCACATGCTGGTACTGGGTTTGGCTCGAGAGGACGACTGCGGTGGTTAGAATTGTCGTCGGAGCGGAGGACGAAGGTACGATTGTCGTCGTTGAAGAACTCTGGCGACGATCTGAGGCAATGGATGGGTGTCTGAGGTAGTGGCTGCGACGACGGACTCAATGGAGGGGTCAACAACGACAAGGTAGCGACGTGGCGGTGCAAATCGAAGAAAACGAAAGCTCGGTCGAAACCCTAAATCGTCGATTGAGGCGGTGCTGGGGTCCCAAAGGTGGAATTGATTTGGGGTTCGAGGTGCGGGGACAATTGCGAACCCAGGGTTCCTATTTATAGGATTCGGGCGAAGCTAGGGCGGCGTATTGGCGGTGGAGTTACAAAAGAGTCCGAGATAAACTCGCAAGGAACTCAGAGATAGAAATTAATCCGGGAGGGATACGAGCTAGATTCGGTTACAGGATAGATAGGGCTTCTAGAATACGGCGTTCACGCGAAGAATCGGGGTCGTTTGTGCTGTTGTCGGATGAAACTTCAAAGAACAACAATGGCGGCTTCGGGCGGGACTCCACGAAGAAGACGGCTCGAGGAAGACGACGAAGTGGCGAGGCCCACCCGCGGAGGGACAAGGGGAGTGGGCCCACGCGTTAGGGGCGCACGTGCTTGCGGGCTGGCGGGGTGAAGCAGGCCGCGCGGGATTGGGCCGGAACCAAGGAGAAATGGGCCGAGGCCAAGGGTTTCAGCCCAAGGCCAAATCTGATATTTTTAATAGGTTTTCTATTTTAGAAAATATTGAGAATTCAAAAATCAAATAGAAAATAGCAAATAAACTCAGAAAAATTCTAAAAAAATCTAGAAAATATATCCAAGCTCATAGAACCCAAATAAAATAGTTTTGACAATTGCTGATGTTGGAACTATTCATATTAAATGGTTTTGATACTAAAAGTCCATATTAAGCTTGTTATAAAATTCAAATAAAACTTAAGGGTGAATTTTCCAACTACTAATCAAACAATATATTTTTAAAGCTCAAAAAATTAGGATGTTACAGCAGGGCACCTGTGCAAGCTTGGGTGGACACATTGCTAAGCAAGGATAGTAGAGAGACTTGGCAAAGCTTTCGCAATGAACGGGCTGCTGGTAAAGGTACTTGTAAATGCATTGATTCAGATATGGCATGAAGCAGGGCACCTGTGCAAGCTTGGGTGGACACATTGCTAAGCAAGGATAGTAGAGAGACTTGGCAAAGCTTGTGCAAAGTGGTTTCATACCAATGATATTCTTAGAAAAAAAAAGCTAACTGCCCATACTTTCGGTCATCCATGAAATTAACGCAGTAGCTCGGTCAGGGGTGCACATCCTAAAGGGTTTCAATTTTTTAGTGCTACTAAAATTTTGCTGAAAACTACCTGTAGGTTGTCCCTGGTCCGTTCGGCCCTGTTGATCCGTTCGCCGCCGCTGCTCCATCAGGCCGTCCTAATGCGTTCAGCCGTGCTGGTCCGTCCGGCCATCATAATTCTTCTATTCAGGTTGGTCCGTATGGCCACACTAATGCATTTGGTCATGTCGATCCATTTGCTGCTACGTTGATCCATTCCACCGTGCTTTTGATCTGTCAGGCTATGTTGATCCATTCCACTGTCCGATCCGTCAGGCCATGGGGAGGCGTCCAACAGTAAGTTTACACAATACTCTATGTGCATTTTCCTTCCAGACGCGTACGACGGGCTCTGGAGCCTTGTTGACATGATAACATCCCGTCCGGGCCTCTTGCCCGAGTTATCCAGAAGGCGGTCATCGAGGTAAATGAGGAAGGCACTGAAGCTGCAGCCGTCACGATGATGACAGGGGGCTATGCAGGTCTGCCGCGCGGCCATTACCACCACGAGTGGATTTCATATGATTGATTTGGATATCTCAAGACTTTTTATGATCTCCTCCGAAGTAACATTGTTTCACGGGTCATGCTCTCAAAACTGGAGTTATTTTATATGAATTGTTTTTTAATCTCATGTAAATCTCCTTTGTGCTTCCCTGTGAGTTTATTTCAATAGAAATTGAGTATGCAGGGTATCGTCCGGGGTAAAAATTTGCAGTGTTCACTTCCACTACATAACTGAATCGATTATGTCAATCGCAAACTAAGCACACAAAACCCCGGACATGAATGCGCGCTTGCTATCGATTTTACTCTATCATATGTGTTTCTGAAAGAAGTGAACTTCAGATAATCTGTGTCATTTCCACAATGTATATTCATTTTCACAATGAATATCTGAATGTAGTAAATATTGGTCTCAGGATCTCAGCCACATACAACCAGCATTTTGATAATGTACATCTAAGTCAAAAAGAGAAGATTAAATACAAGAGAAAATAATCAGTTTGGTTGTCATCCAAAAAAGGAGATTTTCTGTCTAGCTTGAGTTAGCTAATAATAATTTGACTTAAGAATAATAATGTGAGAAGACATTACAATCTGAGAACAACAATGTAGTAATAATTTGCATCACCAGCAGGAAACAACCATCTGACATAAAAAAGACTCATCACGTAGGAGCAGCAGCCGATATGAGCAACAATTCCGATGCAGCAGTAGGTTCAAACATACACAAGTAATTTCGTTAAATAACATCTCACTGTGAATGCAGAAATTTCAGTAAAAATATTTGCAGATTTTAAATTCAACTAATATGTAATCAATAAGTTTAAAAAAAAATTTAAACACTATTGTCAGTATTCTTGAAAAGTACTACTGCTGTGACAACTACGGCCGAATGCATGAGGATGGCCAGACGCACCTACACGATTCAAAGTATCAAAATAACCCGACATAACACTACAACTAAGGGTGGAAAAAAAAACTCGAAACTCGGCCCGACTCGGCTCAAACTCGGTTCATTAACGAGCCGAGTCGAGCTGGATTTTTTGCTCATTATCTTAATAAGCCGAGTTCGAGCCACCTCGCCAGTAGCTCGTTAGCTCGTTTAGATGACCAGCCCAGAAAAAAAAGCCACTGTGAGGTCCAGCCCAGCCCACCCATGCGGCCACCTGCGCAGCGCAGCACAACAGGCAACCCTAGTCTCCATGACTCCACCCCCCAGTCCCCAATCCCCACGCCGCATCCCCACACCCACTGCTGCTGGCTACTGCCCCGCACGGCCGCACCATGCACGGCCACCTGCCTCCGGCTCCGCATCCCCCCGGATTGGATCCATCCTCCCACGGTCCCGCCTCCACTCCACTCCCCCACCTCGGCTCTGGTCCTAGTCCCCACACTTCTCCCCCGCCTCCTCCACCTCCTGCTCCCCAGCCCTCCTCATCCAGCCTCCCCCTCGGCTCCGGCCTCAGTCCCTACTCCACTCCTCCTCCTCCTGCTTCGGCTCCGGCCTCTAGCCCTCCCGCGCTCTGCCTCCCGAGCTCGGCCCTAACCCCTAGGCTTCCCACCTCCCGCCTCCAGCTACCACGATGGATCGACAACCGAGCATGGAGTCCAAGAACCGCAGAGGGAGGAGGTTGTTCCCCTCCAACTCCGCTTCACCCTCTGCCTCAACACCAGCGCTAAACCGTGCAAGCACAACCCCTCACCGCCTTGTCTCGTCTACAGAAAAAGTAATCACAGATGGTTCAAAATCGTCATCACAGACGGTTTTCTGAATCATCTGACTTTATGGGTCAGTGATAACATGAGATTATCACAGACGGTTTTTGAACGATAACCATTTGTGATAGTCAATCACAGACGGTTCTTATTCAGAATCGTCTGTGAAAATAGACTATCACAGACGGTTTTTAGTAAAAACCGTATGTGATAGTTTTTTGTATTGCAAAAAAAAAAGAGAGCCAAACCAATCAATTGCTGTACAGTAGTTTTTATATGCTCTTTCAATAGTTTGCAAGAATCAAGGAGGTCAAGGATGACAAGGGATCAACTCGTCGCTCTCAATTCAAGATTGACCCAAGCAAGAAGCGCAATTATCGTAGGACGGTCAACAAAATAATTTCAGCACTTGATGAGATTGATTTGAGTGATGTTGATTCTGGAAGCGATGATGAGGACAATGGTAAGAAGGCAAGGGAGGTAGACTTGACAATGATGTGTTTTATGGCAAGCAGTGAGGATCTCAACAATGATGATCTCTACAGTGATCCTGATGAGGTAAAACCTTCTTATACATATTTATCTCATGCCGTGCTTAGGTTGACAGATGAGCTCAAAAATTATAACAAGAAAATTAAAAAACATGATCTTATTGTTGAAAGCTTAAATTCTGAAATTGATAGACTTAGAGTTTCTATTCCCGATGATGAATCTTGTGAGTCTTGTTAAGTTTTACATTCTGAGTTGGAGACTGCTGGAACAATTAATACATCAACCTTGGTTCAACTTAGGGATGTGACTACTAATCTTGATGGACTAAGATTGGCACATGACTCTTGTGATAAAAAGTTAAAAATTGCAAATTATGAAATTGAAAAGCTCAAGTTTGGTTCTCCTACATGTTAGAGTCAAGTATTTCAAATGCTCAATCTAAATCTTATTCTAATTGTGAATTACTAGAAGCTAGACTTAATTCTTCTCAGGAATCTATTAAACAAATGCTTTATCATGAGACACTTTCTTGCACTAACTGTCCTAAGCTAAGCACAGAAATAGAAGCACTGACTAGACAACTTAATAATTTTGCTGAAAAAGATAGATTGATTCAGTTTAGTGCTTCTAAGAATGTTTTGAATAAACCTGTTAAATGCACAACTTGTCCCACTTTAGCTAAAGAGAATGAGTACCTTAATAACACTTTAAAGAGATTTTCTTTTGGCAAAAAAAAATTTGAATATAATTCTAGACAAGTCAAAACTGAGTATCAAAAACACTGGTCTAGATTTTAATGCTTCTTATTATGCCAAAAATAATCCACCTAAGGTAGTTAAGGTCACTAGAAGTGGGCTAATTAAAACAAAATGTGAGCCTCATAAAACTGTGTTTAAATCTGCTGGTTTTGTGCAAAGTTCTTCTACTAATGTTGTAGGTGGTAGCTCATCATCTCAAAAGAATTCTAATTATGTTAAATTTTATTGCACTTATTGTGATAAAGATGGACTCTTGCATGAATTTTACTTTAGGCATGCTAAGAAAGAGAAAAAAAGGAAATATTGAATGCCTTAAAATAAAAATGTGCAACCTCTTTTGTTGTTCCTAGAACTAATGCGAAAGCTAGGTTTTTAGAGGATTTTTATGATGACTTTAAATTTGCTTCACGTACTGGTTTGGGATATAATTCAAATAATTCACATTCTGTATTGCCTGCGTTTCGAGGAGCAGTCAAACAAGTTCCTTTTTGGGGTTCTAATCGTGCTTGTGCACGTGGTTCTGGTTCTAGTTTTGTTGTTGTTCCTTCATGTTGTGTCTCAATACTAGATTCCTAGATCTTATTCTCATTAAGCCTCTTGATCCTTCTCGTTTTGTCTGTTTGCGAAGTGAGTTGGGGTTATGCCATCCAATGAGATTGTTTTGAGGAGGAGCTTTCTTTTGTATGTCTTTGTAAACGCTTGTTTTCCTTTTTTTTTAGAACTCTAAATATTATTTAATCCTATAATCACAAAACAAGTCATGATGTGTATATTGAGCTTTCTTGATGATGATTTTACATGTGTGGCTTAGCAAGGCCATGATTAGCTATTTAATAAATTTTATCAACTTGAACAAACAACATGACAAGGCTGAATTCTTTGACTAGTTTTTGTTTTGAGTGATCACTTCTTGAGATGTGTCATGTTTAAATACCTAGTTAAATTTTGATTATAGATCAAGTCAAAGTTTGAGCCATTTTAGTTCCTTCTTGAATCACTTTTAGCAATTCTAGAAATATATGTGGCAAACTTTGGTAAAATTGTTAATTATGTATGCATATCAACAATTCTTCCCCACGAGATAGCTTGTCATTGCACTAGGCATGAACTTGGGGGGATTTTTGTATGACCGAGATCATGAAACCTTAAGTTTTTTGGCTTGGCATGATCGAAAAGTAAGGCTTGAGATGCTCCAATTAATGAAATATGATTCAAGTTGACTCAAAAGGTCATTTTAAATGTGCTGAAATTAATTTGGGCTGAAGCTCAGGAGGCTGTTGTGGATGGCTCCTAGTCTAGGACGTGCTTTACCGAGATAAGCCATAATCAAATGTCAATAATAAAGTGCTTTGTGCTGAATTTTGTAAATCTATGTTTAGCTTTGTGTGATTCATTTTGGCACTTGTGGCTCATTTAGTTCTTGATTCTAGTATCTAGATTTCACTCTGTACTTTTCGATGGCTATCTTCTTTAGTGATACCTTTAGCTTAACTGGTCATTTTTGTGAAAGCCTGTCATGTACATTAATCCGCTTTATTACATTATAAGCTTCTTTTGGCCTGCTTTGCTATATATGAATGCTTATAATCGGGCAAGCTTTATAAGAGCATGACATTGTACACATCAATTCATTTGGTTTAAATATTATTTTAAGTTTTCATGGTGTGTTTTTAAATATAAAATTTCAAAAAATCAACTATTCTTTCTTATATTTTTTCCCTTCTTTTTTGAGCCTTGATGCTCACATTGCCAAAGGGGGAGAATTTTGTGCCTTAATCTTTACTAAATACAACTCATTCGAGAAATTTTGAGGTGTTGTCAATGTATTAATCAAGGGGAGATTGTTAGACCTTGTGACTAGATCTAGAATAATTTAGTTGATGAATAATTGACAATTTTGCTTACTAATGTTATTTGAAGCGTGTGGCGTGTGTGTTGACTTATATCGGTTAAGTTGAAAAGAACTTGTATAGGGAAAAGATGATGTTTTGGTCTTTGCATGTACATGGTAACTCAGAGGCGATCGTGATCTATGGTGAGGACGGCAAAATCATGGTTTAAAGGGTCAAAGATGCTGGAGAAGACAATCGAGCTCGAATTGGGTCGTGTGGAGATCAAAGATGGACGACGCATGTTGAAGCTACAGAGGTGTGGTTTAGAGGCTACGATACGTAACAATTTTAGAGTGTCCAAAATTAGAAACCAGATATAAATTGAAAAACTCTTGTTAGGAAGGGTATCGGATCGCTTGATTGTTGTGATTGGATAGATTTTCGTGACCTCGTTGATAAGGCCACGTTTTGGTTTTTTGGCCGAGTGATATATCTCTAGGAAAAAAACTGTCGGTGCGATAAGTAGTAACAGAAAACAGAAAATCGCCTTGAGGGTTTTTAGCGGCCGGCGCTTTTGTTCATGGATGAGCTTTGGCGGCCGTGCGTGACATGTGATTGATGGTGGCTGTTGTTGTCATCAAGTGTGATTTGTAGAAAAGAAAGGTAAAAAAATCGCCGTGTGTGCTTTGAGGCTGCTGTGATTTTTGGCCGTGCGTCATAAGAGAGAGATCTTTTGGCGTTGAGAAAATCCAGAAGAAATGCCATGTGGTGTGCACCTCGATCGCGTGCGTGTTGACGTGATATCGCAGCAGTAGCAGATGGCGCAGGAGGTGTGCATCTCGGGTTCGCACGCGCGTTGGGGCTAGAGTTCTAGCAGAGGCCCGTGCTCGCCGAAAAGATTGAGCGCGTGCTGATGGTGATATGAGGCCGATACTTTTGCTGTTGGCTGTTGGGGGTCATTAAGAGCGTGTAGACGCAGAAGGCCTGGAAGGCCCGCCGCTGAGCCGTGCGCAGTCATCGACCAGCAAAGACAGACAGGTCTTGTGAAGGGCGCCCTGGACGAGCTGCGGGCTACCAGAGTCGACGACGACGAGCTGAAGCAACTGGCGAGGACTTCATCGTCCGAGATGAAGAAAAATCTTTCACAACCATTCATCTTCTCTGATTGCCATTAATGATCCTATATATTAATTAGGAAGTAATTGATTTCCTTCACTATTCTGTTCACATTTGGATGATAGCCAATCTTCGAACTTCTTGTTAAGCAGTACTTCCATGACAGAATTTACTGTGTTCTCATGGTCCAGCTGCTCACATGTTTTCTTTATAATCTCCGAGGGGTTAACTTGGAATCCACACTCGAGATTTGGGAGTGTCAACGTGAACTTTGAAAACAGTCAACCATGACCATCAAAAGGCATATGCACATAGTTGAGAAGCAACAACATCTCATCACTGCTTTTGGTAAGCTTCTGATGAAATTCAAATTCTCGTGTTTCACTGCAGGGTTTCCCATTCCCATCAATCATGTTTTTAGTAGGCTTCTCATGGAATTCAAATTATCGTGCTTCACTGCATGGTTTGCCATTCCCATCAATCATGCACATTCTCACCTTTCCAGCATCAAGGCATGGAGTATGGCAACGGATGACACCTTGCTGAACAATTTCCGCAGGTACCTTAACATCACCAAATAGTATTGCCCATGAACTGTCGGAGGGATTGCAGAGGAAGCCTCCTGCAATCATACATAACCTGCCTTACATTTTTATAGGTCTCCAATCAATTGTTGTAATATCACAGCAGAATTTGTCTTAAACACAGAATCAATCTAATGGACAAGCCTTTTGACATTGAAGCAATAGATAAACTCAGGCATCATGCACACTCTGATCATTATGGTGTATATGTTAATATAAATGTCAAGGGCCAATATGCCCACATGGTTCAATATCTTACCAATAGAAAAGAAGCAAGATGCAGTAATTTAATTTAGAAGATCAACTTCTAGTTCCATATGATACCTTTGTACTTTCAGAGCAAAATACCCATTCTGGAGAAACCTCACGAATACGGAACCATTGGTTTTCAGTCACTGTCAGAGAAGCTGAATGCAGAACAGCTTCAAGTTGATCCTCATCCAACCATGTATCTGATCAACAAGACAGACATGCAAACGTTGCCAATTTTTAGAAAGATTTCCACTATATTTCAGCCAGACATTAGCAATGAAAGAGTCGGAATGCATAGTGTTTGCTGGTACGAGATTAATGCACCTGAGTTTTTCAGGGCATCAATAGCATTGGGATAAGGATGGGTTCCAGTTTTTTCAGTATTTGTCTTCACTAAACTCCGGCTCATTAAAGATATGTACAAGAGTTCTAGACGTGTCTGGTTCTTTATTCTGAATTCCATGCATAAGAATAGGCTCATTATTTGACAGAACCTCTTTGGTGTTAACATCACGGTGTTCATTGTCTTCCAGACTCAACTGCATTAAAGCTTCCGTAGGGCTGCCTGATTACAATGTTGAATCCAATCAGAACTAACTTCTTCTGTGGATCCTGAGCTGCATGAATGTTGACCCGCAATTAACTCGCTAGTCAAACCGGGTGAAATGTGTGCTTCAGCTCTGCTAGCACTGACATTATGATTGGATGCTGATGAATCATTTAGGGATGATACTGAAATGCTGCCCTGATAATCAATCAACAAATTAAAGGTGAGACACAGGACAGACCAAAAATAATGTGATGGCTTCAATGATTCAATCACTATAATAATGTGCACTAGCATGACAGGTGAGTTAACCAGTGGAGAGTCTACACAATGTCAAGTTCAATTTCATCGATACTTCGCGTCAGTGATTAATTAATCTGATATCTTCAAAGATTTCTGACTGTTGGAGTGGATATATATCTGTGGCTAGTAAAGCAAAGTTTTTTATTTACTCATCCTAATTGTTTACTTAAGAATCAGAATGCAGACGTGCTGTGACAAAAGGAAGGTAAAACAGAGAGACAAACCTCTAGGACTTCTCTATAATGGACAAGAACAATGTGCTCATAAGCCCTGCAAAGATTAATTGCTCTCATTATGATGCAAATTGATTTTTACACATTGTCAAACAAAATTTAATTTTTTTAAAAAAATCAGAAAATCATAACCAACAGCAGAAGAAGTCATAATAATGACAGGGTATAATACCATCAGTGCCTGAAATTTATTAGTTCAAGAAATGCAGCACCTATTTGTGAAGTCATAATGAAGTACAGTTTTTAACTTGTCAGAAATCTAACATCTCACAACACATCATAAAAAGTAGAACAACATTGTACAATACTACAAATTACAGTATCTCTACAAGGAATTGGTGCATAATGATCCAGGATGGTTTCCTGTTCTTGGGAATGTCTCAGATGGACGTTCAAAGTAACGCAAATACATGGGGTAATAGACATGAATAACTTGTTAACAGGAGTTTCCCCCAGCACAAATACCATAGCACAAGAACAAAATACTACATGTAGTGATAGACTGCTCATTAGTTACTCCATGAGTTTCCGTTCAAGAGAAAAAAAATCCTCGATCAGTAGAATGCAAACAAAGTTGGTATTGGTCGTGTTCTAAGGGGAAACACATACGATTTTACAAAGGCCCAGAGTACAAGAAAAGTACGTGTGAAGCTTTTCAGAATTTGAAAGCATACAAATATGATGCGTACATTATCCCCCCTACAAAAGTAAACAGAGCTCTTACGGATCAAACATCCAATATATGCGCCTCTGAAATCTAGGATTTTTGTCTGCATGAGCATAGTAGCAACTCAGTGCCTCCACATTATCAACCTGAAATTTCCAGTGTCAAAAGAGAGAGCATATTAACTACACGTCTCAATATGTTAAGTTCCCATTGCTACCCATCTAATTCAGTCGCCAAGATGATCGCCGCCAAAACATATTGTGATTAATAAATCAACTCTATTTACTTTAGAAAAACCTTTAACCTAGATGCCAAAACATATTATGATCAATACATCAACTCTATTTACTTAGAAAGATCTTTAACCTAGATGCAAAAGATGACGAATTGAACAGACCTTAAGGCGCTCATGGGCTTCAGCAATGGTCTTCCCGTTCTTCTTTTTTCGCCATTCATATCCATCGTTTCGGAAGTACCGAAGTACTCTACGATTGAAAAGAAACCAAGAACCACCTGCGATTTCAGAATCAGTTTGGTAAATCACATTCAGGGCTAAATCAAGTAAGCACAAGCTTGAATAAGATATGTCGCAAGCTAAAACAAAAGGCTGCTTTTATTACTTGGTGGCTTTTGAGGGGTCTTATGTGCGACCATGAACCGGTCATGATTCTGTAATATCTGCAGAACCTCTTTTGGCTTTAACCACCGCGCCTTCACTTCCTGTTGTAGCTTTTGTATATCGAAGCCTGAAACTGTAGTAAAGCAAAACGTAACAACGTTTACGTACAGAGTTAATGGCAGAATTCAGAACACATAACAACTCAAGGGATCATGTAAAAAATGTATGTTTTAAAATAATCTGGAAAGTAGTGAAACGGTACTTTGATCATCAACGTTAAATATGATTATTCGGCCAGTGTGCATAACAGGATTTGTGAAACCAGAACTGGCCCAAAAACCGTACCACGGCTGGTTCTAGTTTCTCGCCGGTTACAACGTAACCCGGTATCCCCGAAGAGCTCGTCTTCCCTCTGCGCCGCCAGCCACTCCGGCTGCAGCGCCCACCCAAATTCGCCGTCGGTTCCGTTAACCTCCCTTGCCTCTGATGGGCTCGCCTTCGTCGGAAATGGATTTCCGCGCGGCCGTTCTTGGCAAGTTGTCTGAGAAGGAGCGGCGCTGGCGCGAGTCATCCCTCTCCAGCCCGGAATCTGTCCAGTCCAGACCCTGCTCTACTCCTCGGCTCCCCTCCCCGGCTCGCCGGCTTCACTCCCCTCCGCCGCCGTCGGTCGTTGCCTTTTCTCCCAAACCTGCGTCGGGGAAGGGAGTTCTCTTCTTGGACGGCGGCTTGCCACAGAAGCGTCTTCCACCAGAGGCTGTCCTCTCCAAGCCGGCTGTCTCGCCAAACCTGGAGCGGGCTGTCTCCAAGCCTGCTGCCAGGGACGACGTGACGGATGCCTGGCAGGAGGTCCGGCCCAGACGCTCTTGGCGTAGAAGGTCAAAGCTTCCCCGTCGCCCCGCCCCGACTCGCCGCCCGGTTCCAAAAGACCTGATCGGTCGGTGCTTCAACTGTTTCGCCGACGACCACGTCGCGGCGGCCTGCCGCAACCCCACTCGTTGCTTCCGCTGCAAAGACACCGGTCACACTTCTCTTCTTTGCAAGCGGCCGCTGTCACCTGCTAGCGATAGCCCGGTGGAGGCGCTTTCGCGCTCCAGGCGACTACCCCCTCCCTCTTTGCTTCCTTCCATCCTCGGTGCCGGTCCTGACACTCTCAGGCCGACCCAGCGACGTCGGGTGGAACAGGCTCGCACTAAGCCGGTGTACGAGTCTCTCCTCCGGTCGCTTCTCGGGAGACCGGGCTTTTCACCGACGCGTTGGACAGCCAGCCTCCGGCTCTGGCGCCTTGGTGTCTTGATGGCTCAAGGGCGTGGCTGAAGACGGGCCTCCATGGGGATGTGGACGATGTGTTCCCCCCGGGAAATCCAGTTCACCGGCCGATGTCGGAAGTCTGTGTCGTCCCGATGACCCCTGCCATGAGAGACATGGAAGGTTGTCTGCAGCGTGCACTCATCGTCTGGGTGGGCGGAACCCGGCCGACGGTGTCAGTGCAGCAGGTCTCGCAGGCTTTCACCACTGAACGCGGCCTGCCGGGGACGTCCTTCTCTGTCCACCCATTCTTTCCGGAGAATTTCCTGATTGTTTTTGATTCCATCTCCACTAAAGACCGCATGCTGCAAGCGGGATCCATTACAACGCCAAGTTTCCTCCTCCTTCTCCGGCAATGGTCCAGACTTTCTGGGGCCATTGCCCGTCCTTTGCGTTTTCGGGTGGAGCTCAGCCTGGAAGGAATCCCCGTTCACGCTTGGAGCTTAGCAACTCTTTCGGCCATTCTTTCCCCCTCCTGCTGGATCGAGTCGTTTCATGAGTCTTCAACGACCCGAGCTGTTCTCTCGGCGTTCCGACTTGTTGCTTGGTCGTTGAACCCTTCTACAATACCAAAGGAGAAAACTCTGGTGATTGCTGAGCCGGAGTTACTGCCGGATGGTTCAATGCGGGACCAAGGTTCGCAAGTTTTCTCCTCCGATCACAGGCAGACTCTCTCGGGAAGCCCTGTGTTACAATGTGATTATCCATATTCACAGCGTAGAGGACTTCGCTGCGGCGGCTGAACCGCATCTCCCCTTTGCCCCTTCCAGTGACGACTCCGGGCTAGGTGGCCTACCGGATCCTGACTCCGATGAGTATGTCCCTCGCCGTCATTTCTTCGCCACCACCTCCGGCATGGTTGATGGCGCGGTCCCCCTCACCGGTCGCAGAGAAGACGATGGTCCCCAAGGTCGATCCTGTCCGAACTCTTGGCGCCTTCTGCCAATGTCAGAGGAAGTGCGGTTGTCAGGGGGGCGTCCTTACCCTGCTGGAACCTGTGCGGGCTGCAGGGAGGCAGTCCGCCAATGTCGCCAAGGCTGCCGAGCGGGGACCAGCCCACTCACCGGATCGCCAAGGACAAACTTGTTACAAGGTACTGCGGCTTTGCAGGATTCGAATCCTTCGACGCAGCCTTTTCGGCCTGGCAACAGGACAAAACTGTTTCATTCCCGACAAAACACAGCCAGCTGGCGCAACGTGGGGTGTCAAACAGAAACAAGGTCGAAGATAAACTCGGCTAGTAAGTTAAACCTCAACCCGGAAACAGCTCCGTCCGCTCCGTGCCAAAAGGTCAATCAGGATCGCGTCAGCAGCATGGGAAGCGAACTCCACGGTCATCTCCAGACCTCTTCGCAGCACATCCCTACTACCTCTGACGGTGGGCCCCAGGCAGAGCGGCCTCTTTCTGATTGCCCGCTGGAACTCGCTTGTTCTGAGGAGTTGCCGCCGTCTCCAGTCAGGTCCACCCTGGTTCAACCGCCAGAGCGCTCTCTGCTGACCTTCTCGCGTAGGGCAAAGCGTGCTCTCCCTACGCCTCTCCTGCCTTTGCCGGATGTTCAGCAGTCTCATGGGAAGGTCCTCCCTGCTAATTTTACTCCTCGTCGTAGCGTGCGGTTGGCTGTGAAAGCTCAGAACCGTGCTACGACCGCTACCAGTACCCAGTTTTTGCTAGCGGCAACGTTGGGGGTGAACGCCACGGACGAAGAAACGACGTTAACTAATTTCCAGAAGGTCTTTGATACCCAGATCTCAAATGACCAAATCATAGCGTTGGCTGCCCTTTTCAGGATAGCGGTTCCTGTCTCCCTGCCTTCAGGTTCAGCCAACGTGGCAACACCATCTTCAGAAGCTTTCTCGATATCGGCGTGTTAGCCTCATCCGGTTGCTGGTTGTTGGGTCGTTCCTCCGTTTGTATGGAGAAGATCAATTGCAATTTCATCAGTTGGAACGTCCGAGGTCTAAATTTGAAGGCCAAAAGGGACGTGGTTCGGGAGACGATCTGTTCTTCGCTTGCTGCGGTCGCTTGTATCCAGGAAACAAAACTTAATGTAATCGACTCCCATCTCTCTTTGGAAATCCTAGGTCCATCTTTTGATGGCTTTCTTTACCTGCCAGCGTCTCATACTAGAGGTGGTTTGCTCTTGGGGTGGAACTCCCATCTAGTTACCTGCAGTTCTCCTTCTATTCGCGAGTACTCCGTCACGGCGAAGGTCGTTTTCCCTTGTGGCTCCTCTGCGTGGCTAACAACAGTATATGGCCCGACGGACGACACTCTTAAAACAGCATTCTTACAGGAGTTGCGTGATATTCGTAGTTCTTTCTCCGGCCCATGGATGATTTTGGGTGACTTTAACCTAATTCTCCAAGCGGAAGATAAAAACAAGGGGCGGATTAACAGAAGACTTATGGGTCGTTTTCGCCATTTCGTAGATGAGCTAGAGCTCCATGAAGTTCATCTAAATGGAAGGGCTTTCACGTGGTCGAACGCTCGGGAACACCCCACCCTCGAGCGCATTGACAGAGTTTTCGTATCCACGGATTGGGAATGCATGTTCCCGGCTTGTTTCTTGCGTGCACTGCCATCCACAGCTTTAGATCATTGTCCCCTGCTCCTCTCCTCTTCATTCTGTTTTGGGGTCAAAAAGCGGTTTAGTTTTGAAACGTTCTGGCCAAAACTTGACGGGTTCATGGACTGTGTGCGACATGCATGGAAGGAAGATGCATGTATGTCTGACCCTCTCTGCAGGCTTGATTCTCTCTTAAGGTCGACTAGCAGAGCCTTGCAAAGCTGGAGCCAACGCCGTATCGGGAACATTCGTCAACAAATTGGTATGGCCAAAGAACTCATCCGCGCTCGATATTGTCAAGAAACCGCACTTCTCGCCGCTGAACATTGGTTTCGGAATGAGCTCAAGAAGAAATTGCTTGGTCTCGCTCATTCGAAGAACAATGGCCCGCCAACGATCTCGCTTGAATCGGATACGTGAGGAGACGCCAATACTCGATTCTTCCATTTGCACGCCAATCATCGCCGCCGCGCAACTTCATTTCCCAACTCAAGGTTCGTGGCTCTTGGATTCATTCGCAGGATGAAATGGTCAAGCAATCGCGATGCATTTTGAGAACCTCATTGGCAAACCGCTCCATAGGGCTCATACCGATCTCGATGCACTCAATGTGCATGTGCATGAATCAAGCGGCCTTAGAAGCTCCCTTCTCTGACTGAAGTTTGGGATGCCATTTGCGCTTGCCGAAAGATAAGGCTCCTGGTCCGATGGTTTCTGACTCTCTTCTACCAATGGTGTTGGGACATCATTAAAAGGACATCTTGGCACCATCCAAAGGCTCGTTGTCTCACTGAAGCGGCCGCTCGGTTAAATCAGCGCCACACGTTGTCGCTAAAGAAACTCGACTCCACCAAGTGAAAGACTTTCGTCCCATCGCCTTGTTTCACGCCGCAAAGATCTTCTCAAGATACTTGCAAGGCGCCCGCGCCGTAATGACGTCGATAATAGCCCCAAACCAATCGGCGCTCATTGCGACGCGCTCTATCCAGACAATTTTTTCATGGTACGGCATCGCCTGCCCTCCATCGCCACTGAGGCCCTCCTTCCTTCTTGTTGGACATCGCCATGCCTTCGATTCGGTCTCTTGGCCCTTCCTCATCGGAAATATTGCGCCATAAGGGCTTCGGTCCTAAGTGGTGTGCCTGGCTTTCGATCATGTGGTCAACAAAGATCCACCCGCATTCTCCTCAATGGCCAACCGGTCGCTCAATTAGGCACGGTCGAGGGCTCGCCAAGGCGACCCTCATCCTCGTTGCTCTTTGTTATAGTCATGGATGTCCTCACAACCTCATCGCCTTGGCGGGCGTCTTATATTCTCCAAATTTCTGCGGCTCGGTCTCAGATACCTCATCGCCTCTCGCTTTACGCGATGATGCAGCTATCTTTCTCGTCGCCCTTGCTTTGACATAGCTACAATTCAAGTCATCCTCCGTGTATTCGTAAGCTTCCGCTTGAAAGCTAATCTAGCTAAGAGCTCCTTCTCTCCAATCGACAAAAAGCCGACCACGCAGACTTATCCATCAATCTCCCTAAGTCTTGTGTGTCTCCTTGAGAGAATCGAGCCATCCCGATCTCGCGCGAAACTCCTCGAACTTGATCCGCCAAGAGACTTGGTCGAAGTCGGCGAGCCGGTCTTGGGTGTTGATGTAGTTGGTCTTACACTTCTTCATCCGTAGCTTCGATGAAGTGATACTTACCCGGATGTGCTTGCTGCGCCATGGAAAATGTGGTTCTTCGCTAAGGCCAAGGCGACTTGTCGCCCACCTCGAGCTCCACCGCCTCGCGTCGCTAAGGAGATCGCTGGCACCGTATGCCGACCACGAGCCCGAGTAGAAGCGGTAGTGGTCGCAATGTACTCGCCGCAGCCAGACGAGCCACTACTCGCCGCTTGACCGATCGCCACCGACGGACACTTGCCGAGGAAGAACAGCCGTCCGGCCGTGCTCTTGCTCGTGTCGATGTCGCCGCGTGGTCGCCGTCGCTGCATTGGATGAAGTGCGCGCGGCCGGCACTTGGGTAGTGCGTCGTAGTCGGAGGTGCCCGCAACGTAGCGGAGGATCCTCTTCATGGCTCGCCGATGCTCGCTGTCGTCCGCCGCCGCATGAACCGACTAACGTAGCCGACGCGAACGCCAACCGGACGCTGTGGACAAGGTAGCGAAGGTCGCCCATAATGCGCCGATCGCTGCGTCGCTCCCACTTCTCCGCCAGACACTCACGACTCGCCACCTCTCCTCCATAAGGTGTGGGTGGGTTGCGATCGGTGAGACCGCCCAGCTCCACGATGCGCTTGGCGAGGCGACCGCGAAGAGAGATGCGGAGCTGTCCCGTGGACCTCGATCCCGGTAGAAGAGGAGCCCCAAGTCGCTCATCCGAAGGCGGTCTTCATCTCCGCCTTGAACGCCTCGACCTCGGGCCTCCTTGGAGCCGGTGATCGCAAGTCGCCGACGACGCCACCGCCAGGCGTTGTCGCCTTGCCCGCCGATAGACCGCGACCTGCAGCGCGCCTCTGCCGAACCCCATTTGCGTAGGGTGGAGTCCACTTAGCGTTCGGGCTCGTGGTGCTGCCGCAGCCGTAGAGGGCCTTGCGCAGCGAGGACTTTGCCCTCCTGCCGGGATGACGAATCCCGCCGCGACGAACGACCTCCTCCTTCAAGTCGCCGTTGAGGAAGGCGGACTTGACGCCCATGTGATGGACGCGCCAACCCTCCCGGCCGCAAGTGCGAGGAGAAGACGAACGGACTCCATGCGCGCGACGGGTGCGCGGCGCCGCCGGTCGACCCTCCCGCCGCATGAATCTCGTGCCACCAAGCGAGCCTTGTGCTTGACGATGGCGCCGGCCATCCCGCTTCAGCCTTGAACACCCACTTAAGGGTGATCGCGCGATCGGCAGAAGATTCGCCAGCCCCACGCCCGTTCCGCCGACGGCGTCCATCTCTCGCTTCATCGCGACACGCCACGCCGCGTCTCCCTCCGCCTCGGCGGAGCGGGCTCGCCGTCGCCGCACGCCAAGCGCAGCTCGCGCCTCGAAGTCGTGCTTTTGGCTCGCAAGGCGGAGAGAGCCGCCGGCGGCGCCGAGGTAGTTCGATGCTCGCCGAGCAATGAACGAGCCGATGCTCCTCCTTCTCCGCTCGCGCGACGCTGGCTCGCGCGCGTGGTCGCCGACAACTTGGCCCAGCGACTGTGCTTGCCGCAGCTTGTAGCAAGAGTCGCCTCGTGCCGGCTCTTGCTTGCCGGTAGCCGCCGCCAGGCGCCCACGGCCATCACCTCGACGCCCTCGCGCCCATGCTTACGTCTTTGCGCGCTTGCGCGCTTATCACGCATGCGATCGCCGTCGTGGAAGAAGGTTCTCTTCTTCGTGTCACCTTGCCGGCAGCCCACTCCTCCCGAGCGAGGGAGCTTCCGCCAATGGTGACGGGTCCCGAGAGAGGCGTGGCTCATCATCATGACGACCTTGAGGCGACCTATCGCCTCCTCGATCGACATCGTGGAGAGGTCCAAACAGACCGGATCGATCCGAGCCATCCGCTTGTACTTCTGGACGCAATAAAGAGCTTCGGCGCCTCTCTCGCCGTAGGTGTCGCCGCCGAATCGTACTAACCGCAGCAGAGTGTTGAGACGAGCAAAGTCATCAACGCCCTCACCGCTTGAAGGCCGTGGTCTCCACTCCGCGCGGCGCTGCTGCGGTGTGGACTTGCGCGCGCGGTCGCCGCCGATGCGTGCCGCACCGATGGCGTCCCAAGCCTCCTGGCGTATCGCTTGTTGGAGAGCGAATCGCATCTCGGCGGATCAGCCGATGAGGCATCCAGCGCCGCCGATCCCCGGTCGTAGTCGACGCCGCCGCATCGGACCGCCTCCCACATGTGCCGCACTGAGCCTCACCTTCATCACCGCTGCCGCTCGACGTAGTTGGACTTGGCGAGGGTAGGCCACCCACCGCCGGGCGCCTGCCCCGATAACACGGAACCCGTGGTAACCACGGCACGGCCCGGGAGAGAGCCACGCCGCTCGCGGAAGGCCGCGCTCTCTATCGACCCGTCTGCGCCGTGTCGCGGCGCGCTTCTTCCAGGGCGCCACCGCCGAGCGCGCCTCCAGAGCGCCACCGCCGAGCGCCTCCAGAGCGCCACCGCCGCGCGCGCCTCCTCGAGCGCCACCGCCGCTGCGCCTCCTCGAAACGCCACCGCCGAAGCGCGCTTCCTCCAGAGCGCCACGCCGTCTGCGCGCTCTCCAGAGCGCCACCGCCGCGGCGCGCCTCCTCGAGCGCCATCAGCGCGACCGCGCTCGTTCGACTACCGCTAAGCTTCGTGGCGCGCGCGCGCCGCCATCGCGCTCGCCGCGCCTTCCTCCCTCTCCAGCTGCCAAGGTCCGCGCCGCCGCCATCGCGAGATGGAGCTGCTGCCGCCGCGCAGACCTTGACCTCGCTGCGCCGCGCACGCATCTGCATCGCCGCTGCTTCCACTCTCCGCTGGCTGCGCCGCTCACGCTGCCGACCTCGGCCGACGCTTTGCGCTGCTGGCAATCTCTGCCGCCGCTTCGCTCATGCCGCTTTGCTGCGGCGAGCTTCGGCCATCCGCCGACGCCGCGTGCTCGAGGCGGCCGAACGCCGAGATCGCTCTGCGGACATGGCGCGCCATCGTGGGGTGTTGCGTGAGAGAGGCTGCTTCGACGAGCCGCCGCCGCTCCGGAGAGAGGTGGCGTGGATACCGAGCTGCCGCGCACGGCCGGGCCGCGCGGCGGAGAAGGAGATGAGCAGAGATGCTCAGCACGAGGATACACAAGCTCGATACCACTTGTTAGTCTTTGGACTCTTGCTCTTGGTGATAGCAAGATCCTTACTCTCATGGAGAGGATGACACTTGGAGATGGGACAATTTTTTCTTGTATATTTCTCTTCACATGCCATGCCAACTGAGGGTTGGGATACATATTTATAGGGCTAAACAACCAAGCATATGCTACATATGCCGAGCATATGCCAAGCATATGCTAGTCTAGGATGCTCATTCTAGATGCTCTGTCCCTCTATGTCCTCTAAGATGCTAAAGCAAAGATGTCAGTCCTAGATGCTAGTCAAAAGCTAGTCTAAGATGCTAAAGCAAAAGCAAAAGCTAGTCTAAGATGCTAAAGCAAAGCAAAGCAAAAAGCCGACACACAAAAAGCCGACACGAGACTTATCCATCAATCTCCCTAAGTCTTGTGTGTCTCCTTGTGAGGAATCTGAGCCATCCCAATCTCGGGCGCGAAGATGACGGAGCCGACGCCTTGATTTCCACGCGAGGCGCCCCCAAACTTGACGGAGCCTCGGACGCTAGAGTCAAGCTCGGCGAAGAACTCCCGCCAACCGGTCATGTCGCGTCGAATCGTCGCCGAGGAGGACGTGTGCTTTTGGCTCGCAAGGTGGAGGAGAGCCGCCGCGGGCGGCCGCGTGAGGTAGTTCAATGCTCGCTGAGCAATGAACAGAGCCGTGCTCCTCCTCCGCTCGCGCGACGTGGGCACGGCGCGTCGTGGTATCCGACAATCCACGCCCAATGACCAAGCTTGCCGCGCTTGTAGCAAGAGTCGCCTCGTCGCTTGCTTGCTTGCAGCCGCGCCGCCTGGCGCCCCACGCCATCACCTCAAGACGCCCTCGTGCCCATGCTCTGGCGTCTTTGCGCGGCTTGCCGCGCTTATCACGCATGCGACCGCTCGTCGTGGAAGAAGGCTCCTCTTCTTCTCGCCACCTGGCCGGCAGCCCACTCTCCCGAGCGAGAGGAGCTTCCGCCAATGGTGACGGTCCCGAGAGATCGTGGCTCATCATCGTTGACGACCTTGAGGCGACCTATCGCCTCCTCGATCGACATCGTGGAGAGGTCCAGCAGAGATCGGATCGACCGAGCCATCCGCTTGTACTTCTCGGGGGCGCAGCTGAAGAGCTTCTCGACGCTCTCTCTCGCGCCGAGGTGTCGCCGCGAATCGTACTCAACTGCAGCAGAGTGTTGAGACGGAGCAAAGTCATCAACGCCCTCACCGCTTGAAGGCCGTGGTCTCCCACTCGCGCGGCGTTCTGCAGCGTGGACTTGCGGCGCGCGGCGCCGCCGATGCGCGTGCCGCAGCGATGGCGCCCCAAGCCTTCTTGGCGCCGCTTGTTGGAGAGCGAATCGCATCTCGGCGGGATCAGCAATGATGAGGGCATCCACGCTCGCCGATCCCGTCGAGTCGACGCCGCCGTGCACGGGACGCCTCCCCATGTGCCGCACTGAGCTCACTTTCATCACCGCGCCCACTCGACGAGTTGGCCTTGGTGGTAGGCCACCCACCGCCGGCCGGCCCCCGACAACGACCGAACCCGTGGTAACCACGGTGACGGTCCGGAGAGAGCCACGCCGCTCGTGAAGGCCGCGCTCTATCGACCGCTCGCCGCGTTGTCGCGCGCGCCTCTTCTTCGGGCGCCACCGCCGAGCGCCTCCTCCAGAGCGCCACCGCCGAGCGCGCCTCCAGAGCGCCACCGCCGCGCGCCTCCTCCGTGAGCGCCACCGCCGCGGCGCGCCTCCAGAACGCCACCGCCGAAGCGCGCCTCCAGAGCGCCACCGCCGGCGCGCTTCCTCGTGAGCGCCACGCCGCGGCGCGCCTCCCAGAGCGCCACCGCCGCGGCGCGCCCTCCAGAGCGCCATCGCGCGCGACCGCGCTGCTCGACTACCGCTAAGCTTCGTGGCGTGCGCGGCCGCCATCGCGCCGCCGCCGCGTTGCCTCCTCTCGCCGCTCAAGGTCCGCGTCGCTGGCCGCCATCGCAGAGATGGAGCCGCTGCCGCCGCCGCAGACCTTGACCTCTGCGCGGCCGCACGCGCTGCATCGCCGCCGCCGCTTCGCTTCCGCTCGCTGCGCCGCCGCTCCGCCCGCCGACCTCGGACGCCTTTGCGCCGCTGCCGGTCTGCGCCGCTGTCGCTTGCTGCGGCGAAGCTTCGGCCATCCACGACGCCAGCGTGCTCGAGGCGCACCAACGCCGATCGCTCGGACATGGCGCGCCACGCGGGGTGTTGCGTGGAGAGAGGGCCGCTTCGACGAGCTGCCGTCCTCCGGAGAGGCGTGGCGTGATACGGCCGTCGCCGCTGCACGGGTCAAGCAGTGAGGTCGAGAAGGAGATGAGCAGAGATGCTCAGCACAGGATACACAAGCTCGATACCACTTGTTAGTCGCTGACTCTTGCTCTGGTGATAGCAAGATCCTTACTCTCATGGAGAGGATGACACTTGGAGATGGGACAATTTTTTCTTGTATATTTCTCTTCACATGCCATGCCAACCCGAGGGGTGGGATACATATTTATAGGGCTAACAGCCAAGCATATGCCAAGCATATGCGAGCATATGCTGAAGATATGCCGAGCATATGCCAAGCATATGCTAGTCTAGGATGCTCATCCTAGATGCTCTGTCCTCTATGTCCTCTAAGATGCTAAAGCAAAGATGTCAGTCCTAGATGCTAGTCAAAGCTAGTCTAAGATGCTAAAGCAAAAGCAAAGCTAGTCTAAGATGCTAAAGCAAAGCAAAAGCAAAAAGCCGACACAAAAAGCCGACACGAGACTTATCCATCAATCGCCTCTCGCGACGCGGATGATGCGACTATCTTTCTGTCGCCTTTGCTTCTGACATAGCTACAATTCAAGTCATCCTCCGTATTCGCGAGCTTAGCTTGAAAGCTAATCTAGCTAAGAGCTCCTTCTCTCCAATCCGCTGCGATCCACACCATCTTCAGCTCATTGCAGAGGAGCTGGATTGTCCGTTAATACAGCTTCCCTGCAAGTATCTTGGTCTACCACTCTCTTTGCGAAAGCCGGCCAAGAATGATTTCAACCGCCGCTGATAAGATCGATTGCTCGATTGCGCCGATGGAAGACTGGTTACTCGCAAGGGGTCGGTCGGCATCGTTCTGGTCGGTCCTAACGGCGCTACCAGTCTACTCCTTCATGGCTTTGGAGCCTCCACTCTCAGTTATCAAAGCTATTGACCAACATCGACGTGCATTCTTGTGGAAAGGAACGGAGACGTGGTGGAGGTCACTGTCTTGTCGCATGGTCGTCTGTTTGTAGGCCTATTCGCTTTGGAGGGTTGGGCATTCACAACCTAAGGCTTCTTAGTCGTGCACTTCGCCTTCGATGGTTGTGGCTTCAACGGTCGTGGAGCGACCGGCCATGGCGCGACCTCAAGGCCCCGTGTAACAAGGAGGATAATGACATGTTACAAAGCCTCACTAACAATCCGATCGGGAAATGGGGATCGAAGCTTATTCGGACGGATCGATGGCTTAATAACCAAAGTATCATCGCCATTGCTCCTGCTCTCGTCAGGTCTGTTCCAGTCGCAATCAGAAGCAAGCGCACAAGACGGAAGCTTTGCTAGATGGCCGGTGGATAGCGGACATCTCGGGGCCTCGATGCGTATGCATTAACGAGTACCGTGGACTCGATCGATCGAGCGGTGTGCTTAACGCTCGAGTGGATGATCGGGCTTGAATGGAGGTGGAACAAGTCGCGCGATTTCTATGAGTTCGGCGTATCTTGCTTTCTTCTGGTCGCAGCTGCTCACTGCGGCGCAAGCTATCCGCAAGCCGCTGCCTCTCAAGTGCAAGTTCTTCATGTGGTTGGCGGTCAACCACGATGTTGGATCGCAGATGCACTAGATCGCCGTGGCATCGAGCATCACCAAAGTCTTCGCCGCTATGACAACGAAACGATCGACCACTTACCGTGGGTCATGCGATCACGGTCAAATTTGGGCACGCTTCATGCAACAAGTAGGTTTCCACCAATGCATCCCGGCGGACAATCGCCCTTGAGAACTTTTACGTGCATGCGCGCCAACCGATTCGACAACACCGCAGAGGACTCGACTCATGCTTTATTCTCGTTGCTTGATGCTATGGAAGGAGAGGAACTCAAGGGTGTTCGATAAGGCGGCCTCCTCTGACTCTCTTCTCACCGACTTTCGACGAACCGCGGCTCGCGCGTGCGTCGGGGTACAATGTCCTAGCCGCTACCACGCTCGAGTAGTTCCACCATTAATTTTCCTCACCCGCTCTTCTTCATGTGCCTCTAGGCTCCTCTTGTCACTCGTGGAGTTTAGAGTTCTCATTTTTTTTCTCTTCTCGCTCTTTTTTTCACTTGTTTTTTCAATTGTCTGCATGGTGATCCAACTCTGCTCTTCTTAATACAAAGACGTGCAATTCTTTTGCGCGTTCTCGAAAAAAAAAACAACGTAACCCGGTAAAAAATGTACAGAGATATGAATTTAAAATTAAAATTAAATTTGAAATCCTTATGAAAATCGGGCCAATATGGGAAATACTGGAACCCACCAAGTGTAACATCCCAAACTTCTCAAAATGTTGCTATTAATTTCAAAGTCACCATTTCTGAATTTTCTGTGGATTTTCAAAAATTAATTAAAAGTTAACCTGAGCCTGGTAATAATTTATTTGAGTTCTAAATGTTCTAACGTGTCTCTGCAAAAATGTTAAAAAAATTGGAGCAAGTTTCATAATTTCCTGAGCTCAAACTTAATTTATGGGATTTTTTTTATGAGAACAGTAGGAGAGGCTCCTACTGTGTGTGTATAGAAAAAAGAAGAATAAGACAAACAGGTTACAAAGAAGTTACAAAGAGGGAAAAACAAAAGAGGTCACAAAAGAAAAACACAAGCCCGCACCAGCTAACCTAGGTTGTTTAGCCAGGCAGAGAACAGGGACTTAAAAGGGGGCCTCGTCCGATGGATAACCAGGACAAACTCCCGAGTGAAGATGGAGCCAGATGCTTGAAGATCCGGTTGTTTCTTGTGATCCATAAGGCCCAAGTTGTCATTAGAATGATTTCAATGAAGAAGCGTTGATTGATCCTATCTTTGAGGTGTAGTAAAGCTTGATGAGTTGAGGTGAGGGACGATCGTTGTGGGCAAACCAAATCCCAGCATTGTTGGGCAAAAGGGCATGACCAGAAGAGGTGTTGTATCGATTCTTTGGTTCCAAGGTCACAAAGGATGCAGGAATAGTCATCCAGAGTACAATTCTTGCTTCGGAGAAGGTTTCTGGTGTTAAGTCTATCTTTGAGAAGGATCCGAAAGAAAACTTTGTGGCGCCTTTGGCAGACACTTGTCCACAGCCAGTTGAAGTAAGGAAGCCTCGGAAGGGAACCCATGAGCAGGTGGTAGATTTTGACCGAAGAGAAATGCGAGGAGTTCCAAATATAGTGCCAAGAGTCTTCCTGGGTTGTGAGCTCCAGGCCTTGAATGAGTTGTTGCACATGCTGGTACTGGGTATACGCTTGAGCCGACAGTGGAAGGTGGAAGAGAGATGAGAAATCTTCGACTTGCTTGACTGAGGAGACTGAGAAGGTCTGATTTAGCAAACGAATATAACTCTGGATACTGTTGGCAAAGCATATTTCCATTCCACAAATCTTTCCAGAAGAGAGCTGAGTTCTCATTGCCTACCGAACAGGCTGCCAGACCCTTGTATTGAAGAAGCATCTTAAGGTTGTCTTGCCACCAAAAAGATCCTACCCGCGCGCGGTCCGAAGGTTTAGAGCTTGAGTAATAAGCATCCCAGACAAGATTAACCCAGGGAAGGTTGTCATGATTAAAGAACTTGTGAAGGTTTTTAAAGAGAAGCGCCTGATTTTGAGCCCCTAGGTTTAGAACTCTTAAGCCACCTTGCTTTTTTGGTTTGCAAACCTCTTTCCAAGCAACCAGGGATTTTCCTCGACTATTAGAGGCAGAATTTCTCCAAAGACAGTTTCTATGGTATTTATCGATCTGCCTTAGTACTCCACTTGGAAGTTTCAGCAAGCACATGTAGAAAGTTGGCAGTTGTGAGAAAATTGAGTTCACCATTGTTAGTCTGCCTCCAATGGACAGTTAAGTTGCACAGCTAGCTAGCCGTCTGTCCACCCTCTGAATGAGCGGGAAGAAGTCCAGGATTTTTGGTTTTGAAGTTCCCAGGGGGAGTCCCAGGTAGGTGAATAGGAGGGAGCCATGTTGACAACCAAGTGTATGAGATAGAACTTCCATCTTGTTCGGCGGAACATTGATTGGGATCATGAGCGTTTTGTCAAAGTTGACCTTGAGCCTAGTAGAGTTCGCAAAAGTATTTAGGATCCCCTTAAGGAAAAACAATTGTTTCGCACAGGCCTGCATTACTATGGGTGTATCATCGGCGTATTGAACTACCAGGAAGTCTGGACAAACCTACAAGCACACCAGGGGATTCAGCAATCCCTGACCCATTGCCCTGTTGAGTAACGTCTGAAGTAGGTCGGCTGTCAGAATGAACAGGAGCGGTGAAAGCGGGTCCCCTTGTCTAACGCCCCTTCTGGAGTGTAAGAGCTTGCTGGGCACCCCATTGAGAAGGACTAACGAGGTTCCCGTGCTAAGAGTATTGGAGATCCAGGCAATCCATTTAGGCCCAAAACCTTTATGCTTCAAGACCGCGAGAATTGTCTTATGCTCAACTCTGTCGAAGACCTTTTCAAAGTCCAATTTGAGAACAATTACTTCCTTTTTCGAATTGTGACAGATATGGAGATATTCAAAAGCCCATGCAAGACAATCCTGAATTGTACGAGATTTCAGGAACCCATATTGATTTGCATGGACTAGGCCCAAGATAATCTACTGGAGCCTGTTGGCCAGAAGCTTTGTCTGGATTTTGAATGAGGTATTCAGCAAGGAAATCAGCCTAAAATCATTTTTCCTAATTGGATTGTCTTTCTTTGGGATCAGAGTGATAAAAGCTGAGTTGATGGATTGGAGGTTGAGGTCATTCCTGAAGAAGGCAACACAGAGCTCATAAAAATCCTGCTTGATGATGTTCCAGCAATTTTTGAAGAACTTTTCATTGAAGCCATCTGGCCCCGGAGATTTGTCTAGAGGTAGGAGCTTGATGATCTCATCAATCTCCTGGGGCTCAAAAGGCTCTTCCATCCAATCCAAGTTTTGGAGAGGCGAAATTAAATCCGCGAGGTTGAAGTGCATAACAAGTGAAGTGGAGGACCCTAATATCTCTTTGTAGGCTTCCCAAAGAAGAGAAGCTTTGCCCTGATGGTTTTTGACTTCATTCCCATTTGCGTCTTGAAGGACGGTGATATAGTTTGCATGGAATCGGATGATTGCTCTGGCATGGAAGAACTTAGTGTTTTCATCCCCAAGTTTTGCCCAATTGATGGCTCCTCTCTGTTTCCAGTAGATTTGTTGCCGTTTTAAAAGCTGATTTAGGTGACCCTTTAAGATTTCCCTAGCATTCCATTCTTGTATAGAGAGAGCTCTGAATTCTTCCAAAGTGTCAAGAAACAGGATAACCTCATTGGAATTGGAGATGGTCGCACGAAGGTTGGATAACTGTTTTGACCAGAATCTAAGGACACGCCGAAGGGTCTTGAATTTCAGATTAATCCATCTACCAGGATCGTTAGCATGAACTGTCTGTTGCCAAGAAAACTTCACCAGGTTCTCAAAATCCTTGTGCTCCATTCAGTGGTTTTCAAACCTGAAGATATTAGGTTTAGGAATGGAGGAGCTGATCTGAACAACGTAGGGCGCATGGTCCGAGACTGATTTGGCCAGAGGAATGACTAGGGTGTTCGGGAAGCGAAGAGTCCAATTATTAGATGAAAACACCTAGTCCAATTTTTCCAGTAGGGGTTCTCCTTGCATGTTACTCCAGGTAAAGGATCTACCTTTCAAAGGCATCTCCACTAAACCTAGAGCGTTGATAGCCTCATTGAAACGGAGCATGTCGTTAACACTTCCTCCCGGCCTATTTTTGTCTAAGGGCGCCCTGACGAAGTTAAAATCTCCCACAAATAACCAATCCTGATTTGGTTGCATTTCAGTGTTTGTGAATCAGTCTAGAAATCTCCCTTTGTTCAGTCCTTGGTGGGATGTAGAGATTTGTGAGGGTCCAGGAGAGGCCAGAATGCACCGAAGTGAATTCAACCGAGATAGAGAACTCATTGGTAAGCGTGGTGCATCCTAAGAACATGGAGTCCGACCAAGCTATAAGGAGACCTCCTGAGACTCCTATCGAAGGAATAAACTCAAAGTTATTGAAACGTCTAGGGCAAAAGTCTGCAATAAAGGACAGCTCCAAGCTTTGTTTCTTAGTTTCTTGACAACACAAAATGTTGCATTTGCTTTTCTCTATTTTGTTCAAGATTGCCCGCCACTTCTTGTTAGAGTTAAGGCCTCTAACATTCCAAGACAAAATCTTCCATTGTCTATTCATGGATAACATACGACAAATGATCTGGCCAGCATATTCTATTTACCCTAGAGAGTGACAGAAGAGCCCCAAGTAGGCAAAAAGAGAATCCGAAACTTAAACAAACAAACAAAGAAGACGGTCTTGTGACTTTGGAGACTAAGGAGAGTAGGCAGAATAAACAAGTGCTGCTACAGACAGACCAAGCCCAAAAGCTTCTGCAGCACACCCCGCCCCAGCCCTTTAGTCTTCTTGTTCTTCCCATTCTCTGATTTCTTGTCTTCATTCTTCTTTTCCTTATATGGAGCTTTTACAAGCTTGTCTCCAGGTAGATAGTGCTTGATGGAGCATTACTTGCGCATGAAACCTCCTTTTTGGGATTTCAACCTTGTGCTTCTGCGTACTTCTGTTTTGACCAGAGGAACTGTCCTTTTAGAAAGCTTTCTTTCGAGGTGAAGGTCAGAGGTGGAGCCAAAAGAGACTTACAGTCCCTTAATCGCTGGAGGGGTTGTGGGCGCAGAGTGCGCAATGGCTCCGTCTAGCACATTCTCTATCTCCGAGGGAGGCTTTCCGTTGCCTGTGGAGACTGATGAATGAAGTAGGGAGGCGGTTGCCACATTCTTCTCCGCATCTGCTGGGGTCTGAGAGACGCCTGAAGCAACTGGGCAGCTATTAGGAATGACAAAAGGTTTTTTCCTACCTTGATGCTCCTCCGATTGTGAGATTACTGCCCACATGCCTGATGAAAGAATTTCCTTTGCAGCTGGGAAACTTTTGGGGGACAAAAGCAAAGAAATCGGTCCATTTGACAGGAATGTCCACCATCTTTTGAGATGGTGTAGTAGCCTGTGGGGCAAAGAAATTGGCCCAAGCCCGCGATTCAAATACTGGGCGGGATCCAGTTGAGTTGCCTGAGGTCAAGCCATCACAGTCTGCATGAAGCTCCAAAAGGGGGACCAGAGCCATCCCCAGCTGCATGTCTAGGTTTAAATTAGTTCAAAAATAATTTCGAAATCACAATCATTCCAAGGCCGTAAGAGTAAACCTCAGCCCAGCCCACTACTATTTTGGCCCATCTCTAGCCCAGCCATAGCTGCCGCCCGAGCCGCTTTCCTTTTCCTGTTTTCTCTTTGCGTCAGCGTATTTTTGCATTCACAGTTTCTCTCTGTTGCCTCTCACCGCAGTTTTTTACTAGAGTAGGCCAGAGCCCACTTGCCAAGACCCTTCGTCCACCTCGCGCATGGTCCAGCGCATGATGGTTAGACTGGAGAAGAAGCCGAAGGTAAAAAAAAAACCGACGGGCTGACATCCCCCCGTAGTCGCAGTGAGAGCGTCGTAGATAGCTGCAGCATCGCGGATGCTATGACTGGAGAAACCGACGAGTTGCGCATGCAGATAGTAGCCCTTTGTGCCGATGTCGAGGTAGCCGAGAGCGAGGCGAGTAGCCGTGGTCAAAGATGCCGTGCGTGAGATAGCTGTGGTCGACGTAGCCGTAGTCGGGGTTGCCGGTGATGAAGTAGCCACACATGAAGCCGCGGGCGCAAGGAGGCGCCATGGTGACGGGGTGCAAGGAGGCCCAAGGGAAGAAGACGGTGATGCGCCAAGGCAATCGCTGAGGTAGAAGGTCGATGTCGAAGACGCTATCGAGGCCGCCATCGACGGGCGCACCGGTTTGCTGTGCTCGAACGCTGCGGGGATGAAGGCACGCACCGGTGTTGCCACACGGGCGTGCAGAGAGGGCCCAACCATGCGCTAGTGTCTGAGGGACCACCGGAGAAAGCCTCCGAGATGGTTGTGGCGTGCAGTGCGGCGTGGGGTAGAAGATGCCGATGTAGCCCGTGGTTGTCGGAGTAGACGAACATAGTCAGGGAAGAAACGCACGATCTTTGATGATGAGGTTGTCTTGCCGACGGCGGAAGGGGCCTTTGGCCGGACGATCCGAGGTGACGCGGCGGTGCTCAAGAAGCTAGCGAAGAACCCGATCGCAGTGACGAAGACCATGTGCGCCGACGATCGAGGCGATGACGCCCAAGAAAGGTGGCGCGATCGTCGGAGGGTCGTTGATGCACGGAACGGCGATGTAGAGGACGGCGAGAGCCACTGTTATCGGACCGCGCCGAAAGGCACGCTGGCGGGGTGGCGATGACCACGGAGGCGATCTGCGGCCGAGGAGGTGATGCAATGGCGACCTGGTACTTGGAGATGAGACGCGCTGCTCGTGGGCGAACATCACGGAGCCGGGAGGAACCGCGCGCGATCGGCTGATCAGACCGAGGGCGCGCGAGGCGGTCGTGGTTGAGGCGTCCCGGTTGGTGGTGGCGACGACGAACCGATGTGGAGCGTCGTGGACGAAGTGGCGGGGCAGCGACACATGAGGGCGTCCCCTGGAGGGCCGCGAGCCCAACTATGCCGCACGGTAGGAGATGGCCGATGGAGTCGACGCCGATGTCGGAGTAGAGGCGCGTGAGATCGACGGGCAGTGGGCGACACAAACTGATCTCTGATCGGAAAACCAAAGAAAAAATGCCGATCTGAAAATGACCAGAGAAAAAAAAAATCTAATTGGAAACCGATCGGAAGATCGGCGACACAAACTCTAAACTACGGGTTGCATAGCCCCCGGGAGAGATCATGGAGACGAGATCATCTCCCAGGGGTGGCGCGGCGGAAGCTGTGGAGACGACGGCTCAGGAGCGGCACCGCTCTGATACCATGTAGAAGAATAGAATTAGTTTAATGTGAATTATTGTATAACTGAGCCTCGAGGGCGGATTATATAGAGTACAATGCTTGGAGGGTAAGAAACCTCTCCTAGAGATAAGGCAGGTATCTGGGATTACAATTAATCCTAAACTACCATATCTGGAGCTATCCCAAATTCCCAATATACTCTAATACCAACAGCCGTGACGCCGTCATTGACCCCTGCATGCCTCGCTGCGCAAAGCTAAGCCACCGCCGACCCCTAGCACGCCTACCCAAGCGGTCCCGTCCTTGCCAGAGTCGATGTGACGCCGCAAACACCATGAATGCGAGATTCTCACTAGTAAAGCACGCTCCTTCCATCGTTTTAACCCCTCCTATCTGTGCCATGCTCTTTCCCTCTTTGCGTCGTTTCCATTTTCCCTTTTCCCCAAGCCTTTCCTCCACTAAGTCGCCCAGAACACCACTTTCGTCTTTGGCTCCAGTGTGCATGCTCTGCTGCGCTATACCATGGCCATCATCATTTCTGGTGAGCTTTTGCCTTGACATCCACATCATTGTGCACCATTTCATTTCGTGCAGTGAATCGGTCGGACCACACCGTCTTCTTCAACTCTGGCCACTGCCACCACCATTGAAATTATTTCCTCTCCGATGAGCTTCAACCTCATCCATTGCCATCATGAGCACCTCTAGTACTCCCTCTTCCTAATGGATATCGTCGTGAGCTTCACCGCTGCCGCCAGGCCATTTCGAATCTCCTCCACCGCAGTTGACCTCATCAACGTGCTTCTGTTGAGCCACTGAAGCTTTTGTGCATGTTATTTTGGCTTGAAATCGTAGTTTGCGACGTCACCGCCATAGCCATGCCTAGCACTGCCGCTCACCATCATCGTTTTCACTATTGCGGCGACCAAATGTCCCCATGCCACCACCTGTCCCCAACACCGGTGAGCTCACCTGAGTTGCTATGCCGTGCTCGTGACACTGTGCAGCGCACAGTGAGTAGCTGACAAGCTGGCCCCACATGTAAGTAATTAGTTTAGCGCTAATGATGTTGGTTATTGCTAATTAGTCGCTGACATGTAGGCCCAAGTGCTTAAGTTAATTAGATTTGTCTTAAACCGGATTTTGAAACTTGTTTCACTGACATGCTGGTCCCACAACTATAACATCCCAATTTTAACATTTTTTAATTTTTCAAAATAAAAGGAACCATTTAAATTTTATTGAGTTAATTAAACTTAATTTGAAATATCAGAAATTAAAACAATTTAATGTGAATAAATCAAACTTCAATTAAATCCAAAACTGATTTATTTGAGTTCCTTGTGCTCCTAGTTATTTTCTGGATTTCTCTTGGATTTTCCAAGATCTTTTGTTATTTATAGGAGTTCGATTTAATTTATTTCTTTTTCTCAAATTCCAAAATTTCAAGCTTTCTTGTAAAAAATTATTTTAAATTAATTATTTCAAAGTGTTGGCATTCATTTGGAGTTTTGCAAATTAATAAAAATGCTGAATTGAATCGATTCCAAATTCCTTCTTCTATCGTAATTCAAATCCACATCTCAATTCAAATTCCAAATCCAATCAAAACACAAATTCCCTATTTGAATTTCTTTTTCAATGTTCTCCTTGGGCCGAATCCCATTCTCCCTTTTTTCTCTATGGACCAAGTCCATCCGCCAATCGCCCATCTCTCTTCTCCTTGCTCGCTTACTGGTCGAAGTCGCCAACGCCGCCGCCTCTGTTGTGCCTCCTCGCCCGCCGCCGCGGCGCACTCCCAATCAGGCACCGCCGTGCGTCCTATCCCGTGACCCAGCTTGCCCCTGAACGTTGCCTAGCCCAGCCCACTGCCACCGCCCTACTTTTCTTCCACGTGAACCCTACGTGCGCCGCCGCTCGGCCTAGACTCGACTTCCGTGCTCTGCGCGCAACTCCAGCCATAAATAGAGCCATCCCCGTGCGCACACCTCCACCTCGTCCTCCTCTCTCCGTTGCCCTAGACGCCGTCAGCTAAAATGCTGCAGTTCCGCCAGAATGCGTGCCGCTACCATCGTATTCCCCATGTTCGGCCTCGCCCTGCCGCCTCGATCCCACTCTCCGCTGAGCTTCTCGCTATTTTGATCGTGTCACCATGCGTTCCCAACCTTCCTTAATCTTCCCCACACCTCGATTTTGTCATTGCGCAACCATAGCCAGTTGCCACTGCCACCCCTTCTTCTCTGCCGCTGGCTACCATCACCACACCGCTTCGGTCACCCTCTGGCCTCCTCGAGTGTCCCAATGGCTTCCCTGTGCCATCGCCGCGCTACTGCTCGCACCGTCTTCTGTTGTGCGCCACCGAGCCACCACCGACACCGCACGCCCATGCACTCGTGCCGCCGCTGTAACATCCCAAAGTTATGTTACAAAAAATAAAATTAATGAAGTTATTATTTTATTGCCTTTTCTAAAATTTAATGGAGTTTTTTTTTATTTTTCTTGAATTTTAAAGTTAAAAAGAAAAAATTATTGATTTCCTTGGATTTTCTAGATTAAAAAACTTTTCCAATTTTGCAAAAATTAAAAATGGTTTATGTGCAAAATTAAAAGCCAATTTTAAGTTGGAAATAATTTTATTAAGTTCAAAATAATTCAGAGAATTTCTGTGAATTTTTCCATAATTTTTGAACTCAATTTCCTATTTTTAAAAAGCCCTCTTGATTTCTTGCTATTTCTAAAATTCGAAAATTAATTTAAATCCCCAAATCTCCTTTTGGGCGAAAACCCATCTTCCCTCGCCCATTTCTCCTCTTTCCGCACCAGGCCCACTCCTCCCGCTAGCCCACCCGGCCTCCTCTCTACACTCACTGCCATGCGGGCCCACCCATCTGTAATACCCCAAAAGTATTCGAATGAATTAATCGGGAAAGAATATTTAATCGGCAAAGAATATTTAATCGGGAGAGGTTATTTAATCATGAGAGAATGTTTAATCAGGAAATTTGAGGGAGGTTTTCTGTTTTACTCACAACTTGGGCCTCGGGCTATCGCCGGAGGCCCATTAGTGGTCGGCCGCAGGCCCAAGCGGGAGGCTCCCTTTCTTCCCCAACCCTAGCCGCCCTACCCCTTTCCCTCCTCCCACTTGTGGCCGCCACCTCCCCGTCCCCTCTCCACTTTGGCCGCCCCATGCTCCCCGCACTCCCCTTGGTGTGATTCCTGCCGCAGCCAAGGACGCGCCTCCCGCCGCGGCCTAGTGGAGGAAGAAGGAGGACGCCTGCTTGTGGTTCGGCCAAGAAGAAGAAGAATGAAGGGGAGAAGAGAAGGAAGAGAGATCACCAGCGGGAGCTCGTGATCTTCACTGCTCGCCGAGGTAACCTTCGTTCCGTCCGATTAGATGTTTAAATTGTTGTCTTAGCGTTACCGACGTGTAAATCGCTTTCTGTCCAAAGATGTTGAACTGCGGTTTTGATATATTTAGAGGCGGAGTATGGGGATCCAACCTCTTAGAGATAGTTGGATTATGTTCTTAGCTTTCGATGGCCGCCGAGTTCACTGGATTCCGACGTACAGATCAAAAGATATGAATTGTTTAGTGCCGCTGTCCTGTTAATCTATCAATATCCTGACAGTCTGTAGAAAACTGAGTTAATCTATTAGTTAAAGACGAAATCAGAGTATCTCAATATAACAAAAAATGTAGGTATTTTCCATAGCTTTTCATAGAGATAAAGAACGCAAGATTTGGACATTCGTAGCAAAAGTTATGGTGGTTTTAGTGTGCTGTCCAGAGAACCCGACGTGAGTATTGAGGATGTGTTCTTTGGCTTGATAGGGGTATTATATGGCTGAATCAGGAGGGCTCACCAACTAGGTTTAGTTGGGTAATTTGATAAACTTTCAATGAAGTCCAATAACACTTCATTTGGACTCCTGTATTAAAAGTTATGTATTTTATAAGTTGACTATCCGCAGTGAACACCAAATCGATTGCTAGAAATTGGAAGATTGGAAATGCTTGGAAGTTTAGTGAGTTCATTTGTGTTGTTATTTATGCTTTTGGTCTAGTATGTTGGTCTTAGATTGGGTTATCTTTATGTTCAGGTGGGAACGTGATCCCAGGGGCAGCGCCCTCTTCGCGTCCACCATTCTCGCACGGTTGAGGCAAGTATTCGGGTTGTAGAATATTTTTGTTTGCTTGTTTGAAAGTGGTTGGGCCTTTCCTGCACTAGTCATACATGGATGATAGTGTGATATATATATATATATATATATATATATATATATATATATATATATATATATATATATATATATATATATATATATATATATATATGATTGAGACTTGGTTACTGCATGTTTGTGATTAAAGAGTAATTTTTTATGTGATAATGCTCTACATGTTATTCGGTAAATGAGATGTGGTATGTACTCATGCTTTTACTTGTTGTTGAAAGTTACATTCTAGTGCATATGCATGTTGAGAGCATATAGGTGCCTTGCTCACGTGGTGACCAAGTACATACAGTTGAGGTCCCCGTCATGTAGATGACGGGCTTGAGGTCCCCACATTCGTGGAATGTGGGCAATTGAATAGAGGTCCCCATCATGAAGATGATGGGCAAAGGTCCCTATACTTGCGGAGTATAGGTCTTGGTCCCCGTGCTGTAGGGCATGCATAAGGGTATACATCGACGGTTGTATACCCCGCATTACACCAAGAAATGCGAAAAGAGATAAAGTTCAAAAGGGTGCATTGCATTGATCGCATTTCATAAGTATGAAAGCTATGTTTAGTGTATTGTTATTGTGGATTATTGATGCTATGACTGTGTACTTGTTTTAGCCTTATTGATACTTGCTGAGTCTTTGGACTCACTCTTGTTTTGATATGTTTTAGGTACAACTGGCAGGAACGACATGCATGGGAGGGAGTAGATGTTGGATGCACTCACTACCTCACAACCTTAAGGTGTTTGCTATTTAGTTTCATTTCAGGAATAAGTAAACTGCTTGAGAATCACAAATGGATGATTTTTGTTTGGGTATCAGATTAATTGTAATAGTGAGAATTGAAATACTTGTTTATGTTCATTCGATTATCTTGCATGTTTGAGTGAACTTGATTATGAAGATATTGATAAATGCCATGATTAATTGTTGGAACCTCGGTATAGTTGACTATACAAAGGAGGTTCTGCCGAAAATTTGTAAATTGTTCTAGTTTAATTTAATTCCAGTAGCATTCCAGGCTCATTGTGAGTTGGGGTGTTACACCATCAAGGCCTTCTCCTTCCTCCTCCCTTCTTCCTTCGCTGCTGCCATGACTGCACCACGTGAGCTTTTGAATGCTGCGATTTCCTTCCCTTTTTCTCGAGAATTTACCAGCAATCAAACCCCGCTCATCATGCCGCACCCATTCCGGCCATTTTCCCCCCCTTCATCACGCGCATTTTTGTTGAGATTGCGCCATAGCCACCGCACCCCTCACCGCCCGATCTCCTCACCTGGTCCTTCTCCGCCCCTATTAAAGGGAGCAATAGGTGCCCCTCGTCCTCCTCATCCTCCACCCCGGAGTTCATCTCCTCTCCCTCTCTCTCCTCGCTGATATCCACATTTCCCCCGTTGGCAGCAAGCTCCTCCGCTGCCGATTGTGTCGCCGTCTGTGTTGCTCCGCTGTCTTCGTCACCACCCTCGACTTCGCGTTCAATCATGTGCTCTCCTCCTCATCGTCGGAGTGTCGCTAGAGCCACCGCACCACCGTCACGCCCAACCACCGCCAAGGTGAGCACCATGTTCCCCGTCTTTCCCTCTTCGTTTCCGCCCTTGCCGCTAGTTGTCGTGGCACGTAGCGTTAGTGATCCTTGGCTCCCGTGCGCCGTCGCCACTATCAAGCCACATGGCCACCACATCATGGCCACGTGTGCGCCACTGCGCCATGTGTCAGCCCCAGCACGCCCACGTGTCACGCTTGCGTGGCACAGCTGGTCAATCCATGCGCCCGGTCCACAATGGATCTAGGCGCCCTCTTGTGGACCCGGTCCATAGACTAGGGCCCACCTATTAATGGCTCAAAACCATTTTCTTTTGGAAAATAATTCGGCCAAAAAATTAAAATCACTCGCTGACATCATGCTGATGCAATAAATGGATTTTTTCCTTTAGAAAAATAATTCCACAAATTTCAGAATTTCCATTTCTATCATTTTTATGTGAACTTGATTATTCCAAGAGCTCGTTCTCCTTCGTTCAAGCTCCGATTCAAGTGATTCAAATTTCTAAATTCAATATCTATCTCCCAAAACCTAAATTATTTAATTTGTAGCTTATTTAAATTTTATTTGAATTTTGTTTGAATTTGTCTTATTTTCGCGTTTAGATTTCGACGACTTTGAAGAGCCAAATTTCTACGTCGTTTCAAAACAACAATTAATTGAGCAAGGCAAGTTACATCCTTTGATCATGTTTGATCCTAGTATTTTAAACTATTTAAATTATATTTTAAATTATTGATGCATGCTTAATTTTATTCACTGTAATTTAAATACTGGTCTTAAAAATGTAGCTAATCCCAATATTTTTGTATAGCCAATTTTGATATTGAAATACCCATACCTTGTCACCTTATATAAAATTTAGTTGGTACAATAGTATGAACTAGAATATTTTGGAAAAAAAATAAGCTTAGCCATGCCTAAACCTAAAATATTTGATTTAGGAATTTATAGCCAAAGATGTGGTTTAAATTGTATCCATAGCATTGGTGTACCATGGAATTTTATAAATGACTTTGAAAAATAAAATAAAAAGGAATAAGTCCAGTTTACTCCCTCCAACTATCAGAAAAGTCTGGTTTCCCCTTGAACTTCAAAACCAGTTATTTAACCCCCTAAATTTGTGTAATCCAGTCACTTAACCCCTCACACCAGTTTGAATGGATGGTTTTACATGTAGCCGATTTTGTCCAAGTTGGCAGGGACACGGTCGCATTCAACGCCACGTCGACGTCCTTGTTGCCCACTTGGCCGAACACTTCTTGGCCACTTATTTGGTTCGGCCGAAGCTCCTAGAGTCCTGGCCATCTTCTTCCTCTGTTCACCTCTCCATCTGTTTCTTTGATGATTTCTTCCTTTGGTCGTAGTTGATGGCCACGGCACCACCGCCTCTGTCGCTCCCTAGGCTCCCTCCGTCGCGCCTCTGCTCGCTCCTCCTCGACGCCGCCGGCAGCCGTCGCCAGCCGCCGCTTTGCTCGCCCACTGCCTGCCCGCTGCTCTCTTCTGGTAGCCACGCCAGCGACGCCGCTTGTGCGCCACCGCCTCCTCTGACCTCCCTTCCGCGCCCGTGCAAAGGCCCTACTCCCTTTGGCCTCGCCGTTGCCTCGTGCGCCACCGCTCGGCCGTGTTGGGCTCACCCACGCCTCCCTCTGCGCCACTGGCCCATGAGCGCCTTCCCCTCTGCGCTTGGTTGGCCCTGGCTCACTCGCGTGCGTGTGACCTCCCTTGTCGAGGGCGACGGTGTATAGCCCGGCTTCGCCGAGGGCGGCGTCGTTGGCGACGACGACGAAGGCGAGCCCCCCGCCGACGGAGGAGGTGTTGAGGGTGGCGATGGTGAAGGCAAACTAGGTGGAGAAGCCCCTGCGGAGCGCAACGGGGTAGGCGTAGATCGCACGGCCAGCGGCGGCGGTGGGGGATGGGAGGTCACGGGAGAGGCGGATGGCGTGAGCAGCTTGACGCCTCCTCTCTACTCTGTCTCTCTTGTTGCTCTCTCTCTCGGGTGGCGTGTCGTCGATGGAGATGTCAAGGACCGTGGCCATGGGTGGCGCCATCTTTGGCTACGACATCGGGACCACGGTTGGCGTGTCGTCGATGGAGCGCTCGAGAAGTTCTTCCTGACGTGTCTGCGCCGGATGAAGGCGACGCGCTGCGTGTTAGCAATCATCGCAAGTTTGACAACTAGATGTTGACATTCTTTACCTCGCCGCTCTACATCTCGGGCTACTCACGCCATGCTACTCGCGTCGTGGGTCATTGAGAGGCGCGACGCCGGCCGCCCATGATCCTTGGTGGCGTCGCGTACCTCGCCGTACTGCCGGCCACGCAGGTCGTGAATGTGTACATGGCCATCCTCGGCGGTGCCGCTTTGCCTCGGGCCGATTTGCCAATCGATCGTAAGATATTTGTTCTTAGAACACCATGGAAAAAATCTTGTGCAAATTAAAAATATTTCTAAAGCAAAAATCTTGTGGCCTTTCCCGTCTCTCTCCCAGTCAGCAAAACCACTGCCACATGTGCAAAACCGCCACTTGAAACCGGCTTGAGGGGTTTATTAACCGGATTTCGCAAATTTAGGGGGTTAAATAACCGGTTTTGAAGTTCAGGGGGTGAACTAGACTTTTTTGATAGTTTGAGTGAGTAATCTGGACTTACTCCAAATAAAAATTGTTTTGAACTTTGAAGAAATGTATAGTTGGTGGGTCTAGGTTTATGCGCGGGCTCAACTCTATGAATGGTTGAGGCCTAGGGGTTAATTTGAAAGTCGCTCAAGTTAGTTAAGGACCGGTCTTTGAGCCACGTCTTGCTAAGCTCCACCGTACTACCACAAGTCTAGAATGGGACAAATTGTGCTAAATAATTTACAAGGTTCCATTGTTAGTTGCGCCATTTTGATGTGCGGGTGTCGATTAGACAATATTCCCACTTGACGCAAGAGTGGACTTCCGACAGATGGTTAGCCTAATGGAAGTGAAACCTTAGCAGGCATGACTACTTTGGGATGGAGGATTGTAACGGCCTTGTAATAATCACTTAGTCGCACATATACGGAAGTGTGTTAGACAGACATTAAGTTGATTATCTCTCATGAGTAAAGTTGTACAACCTCTGCGGAGTGTAAAACTATTAGAAGAATCGTGTCTATGGTCATTGACATGCTAAACAAAGCCACTCAAAGTTAGACTTTGATTTTGTTTTCAAAATGCTTTATAAAACAGTTTATAACATAGATGGGTATCCAAGAAAAAAAATTGTGGGTTGATACCCTGGATTGGTGCTTGTGTTTAAGTTAGTGTTAGGTTCGTGCCTATACTAGCTTTATTAATTCAGTTAAAACTCAATTTTAGATATTGTAAAACTTGAGCTTTTGAACTTAGTTGTTGTATTTAAAATATCAAATATTGTTTTTGCACAAATAACCCTATAAGCCTTCCTTTGATAATATCCATGCATGCATTAACTCTGTTATGGGTGTAACTTGTGGAGTACATTTTTGTACTCACTCTTGCTTAATAAAATATTGTTCATAGGAGAATAACTTTGCAACTACTGAGGATCTTGATGACTAGGCCGCTACCCCAGTCGATTGCCTATGGCAGATTTGCTGGGCTCTACTACTTCTTCGTCTTCCGCTGTGTTTTTTTTAATGTCGGCTTATAAGCCGTTCTTGTAAAACTATGATAATTATTAATAAAATTGTGCGAGATTATGGTTGTTTCCATATTTGTTTACTGTGTACACTAGCTACTGTTCCAGAGACTAGTATATAATACACAAACGATCTGGGGGTGTTACTCCTAGGTGTGACAGCCGCCGCCGCCACAGTGCTGCCCTGGTCACGCCACCACCACCCAGAGGACCACCACCCCGCCAGGGTTCTGTTTTGCCCATCGTCGGCCGCTCCCTCGCTGCTGTTTGCCGTTGGCACCACCATTCTGAGCTATCGGCCACCTCCTCGAGCTGCCGGCCACCTCCACTATTTTTCCCTCTGTTTCTATCTCTCTCATTGACAGGTGGTCCCCACTTGTCGTCCTCTATGTTCCTCTTTATCTCTCACTAGCAATTGGCCCCACTTGTCAGCTCTTTTGATTTAATCCTTTAATTTCAAAAGGAATATTCCAGGAATAGTCTGGCCCTCTCAATTTCCATGATTTTTCAATCTAATAAACTTCTGGATGCTCGTTCTCTTTCATACAAACTCTGATTCAGTTGATTCTTCTTCCTAAATTCATCTAAATTCATAATCTCTAATAGTACTAATTTAATATTTTATGGATTTTATTTTGGATTTATTGTTATTTATTTGTCTCGTTGTGCACGTATAGAGTACGACGTTATAGAAGTCAGCTTGGACCAGTCTACCGGGGTATCCCCAATCTTCAACGAACGTAAGTCATAGTCCTTTGATCATATTGAACCCAGTATTGCAAATGTATATTGATTATATCAACATTCATGCTACTTTTATATCAAATGTTTTCGGAAGTAGCTAATTACCTAATTGACATTATGCCGCCTTGATTATTGTAAATGCCATGTATCCTTTGACACCATAAGTTGGGTCGTGGGCTTCCACCATTGTTAAAACTTGTGCCATGGCAGGGGATGCCATTGGTCCGGATTGAACAAAATGGTTTTATACTTAGGCAAATGATCATACAGTAAAGGAGGTGTAGATAGCACATTTTGGATGAGATGGTCTCACTTGAGTAATCACTAAGGACTTAAATCTTGTGCACCATTGAACTGGGCTATATTGTACAACCACTTGTCCAGTATGGGATGTACCTGCCTGATTAATTTGCAATGTCTTGATTTGGTTCTGCCATGTGGTGGTGTGGGTTCTGGGATAGACGGGTAGATTCACATGGCGCAAGAGGGGGGACCCAACTATCATGGATGTAACCCTTCGGTGGTGAAACCTTAGCAGATAGAACTAGGTTAAGACAGAGCTTTGTAAAGGCCTTGTGATAATCACTTAGTTGCACACCTACGGAAGCGTGTCTTGGCCGATATATTATGTTGATTATCTCTTATGGGTAAAGCTGTACAACCTATGTAGAGTGTTAAAACTGTTTGAATAGCCGTATCCTCAGTTATGGACAATGCCTAGGAATTTCACGTGAGGTATAGAATTTTCATAAAATGTTTGGATGATGGAATGGATGGGAAGTGAACGGGTAGTTCACTGGTTGTTTCAAAGTAATTGTATACTTTATTTATTATGTATTTCAACTTACGCTTTATAATCTATTTACTGTCACCATTGCTTTCTACAAAATAACCATACAACTATTCCTTTCTTCAAGCCTTGTATGAATAATATTTATATATTGTTCCCTATGACTTGTTGAGTACTTTATGTACTCATGGCTATATACATTGTTGCTTAGTCGAAGAAGGTCAAGCTACTCAAGAGTTCTACAAGGAGGGGGTACTTTGAAGACTTTGTGAACTAGAATACGATCCCTACTCGATTGCCTGTGGGCATGTCGGATGGCTACTACAAGTTATCTATTTTCCGCTGCAAGAGTTCCATTTGTTCCTTAAGCGTTGTGTGACAAGTTAAGTAAACGTTGACCATAAGGTCCAGTTGTTACTATTTATTACTATTTTGCTATGTTTTTAGTTCATTCGTTGAATGGATGGTATTTCATCGATGTTATCACTGTGTAAGCTAACTATTGATCATGGGACTAGTTCAGAATACACAGAGCCAACTGCACAGTTGATACGTTAGTGAACTCAGTTCACCGTAGACTAGTGCCACCTATCAATCTAATGACGCAATTAACCGAGGATATCCTTTAGAAATAAAAATAGAAAATAAATCAAAATCCGAAACCGTAGCACATAGTACTTTCTCTCTTCTTTTTCCTCGGATTTTCCCTCACGGCAAAACATCTAAAGGCCCATTCTCCCTCATACGAACTCTGATTGACGTGATTTGTTTCTCTATTTTAAAAAAAAAAATCATGAGCTTTATTATTGTGCAAAAGTCATGATTTTTTGGCTTCTGTTCGAATTTATTTGTGTTCTTGGCTTTCTCATTTAGATACCGACACATCGAAAACCTTCGAAGTTGGTCCAGAGGAAGACCAAGTGTTCAATGAGCAAGTAAAGAACCCCATTTGACCATGTTGATCTTATATTTGCAATGCTATGCATATTGTCTTACTAAACTATATTTGCAATGCTATGTATATTGTCTTACAAAAAATATTATGCATGTATATTGTTGTTAAATTGTTTTGTTGATATTTAGGATATCGTTATTCTCTATTGTTGCATTGAACCTATCCTTGAAAAATTGATATCCTTCTTGTTGACACCTTAGGAATATTATACACTACTGTTGTGAATATTTGTGGAGTTTTAGAGTGATATTTGTGTCATATGCTTAGCCATTCTTATGTCAATAATGGTGGATTATAGTAGAATCAAATTTTGGACACTTTGGAAATGGGTGTCAGTTTACTACAGACAGAGGGTTACCTTTGAATTAATTTGTTAGCATAAATGAAAATAAAATGGTTTAGACTTATACGAGTGGAGTTTGCATGAGATTATGGTTTGTGGTAGTCTCGCTCGGGTCACTAAGGACTGAACTTTAATGTCATTGAAGCAAGCATTCTAGTGCAACCACGTGTTCCAGTATGAGATGGATTTGGCTAAATAACTTGTGTTCTAGTATTAAACCGCATGTAGGGATGAATTATTCATCCGTGGTAGTGCGAGCATGGTAATGTGTAACATCCCAATTTTCAGAGCTTAAAAATATTTTAAATAGTTAGTAGGGAGAAAATTCACCAATTGGATTTATTTGAATTTAAATTCAAAAGCTTAATATTGGACTTTACAATCAAAAACATTTAATGTGAATAATCCCAACATGAACATTAGCCAAAACTATTTTATTTGGGTTCTTTGTGCTTAGATATATTTTCTAGATTTTTCTAGAATTTTTCTGAGTTCATTTGCTATTTTCTATTGCCCATTTGAATTTCTGGTATTTTCTAAATTAGAAAACCTATTTAAAATCTCAGAAAAACAATCGGGCGAATTCCTTTCTCCGCCCAACTCTCTCGCTCGTGGCCCGTTTTCCGCGCCACCCGGCCACGTACAGCCGCCTCAATCGACATGTGGGCCCTGCATGTCGCCTCTCTCTTTTTCTTCCGAGCCCTTCGCTCCCGCCGCTCGATCAAGGTTGGGCGGCTAAGATACGCGGGATGTAAGCGGAGTTACGATCGCTTCCTTGCTTGTGGACCGTTGGATCTTGGAGGGCGGTCGGATCGTGAGTCCGCTTTGCGCCGCGCTGCCAAGACGCGCCGCGCTCGAGCCGCACCGGCGGCAAGTGGGCCCCACCGAGGCATCGCTCATCGCCGTCTCGAGTCGGGACGGCGGACTCCGCCGCCCGCTTTTCTCGCCGTCAGGTGTTCTAGACCTCTCGAGCCGCCCCATATAAAGGAGCTAGCCCTCGGTCTCCGCACTCCAACCCGCGGCCGCGCCAAAACCTAACCCTAGCCGCAAAAGCTCGGAGAAGCAATCGCGCGCCGCAACTCCGACGAGCTTGTTCTCCACCGTCGGTGCCGCCGCGCCTCTTCGCACTCGCCGGCATCGCACGGAGCTCCTCTACCTCGGGTGGCCTTGGTTTCGCCGAAGACCACCGAGCCCCGATCCCGACGAGCCCGAGACTTCGCGCCGCTTCTACCTCGCCGGCCACCACGGTTGTCCCTATGCACCAGGTGAGCACACCTCATGATCTCGTGTCGCCTCCTCCTCGGTGCCATCCGTCGCCGCGGCGAGCCATGTGCCGTCGCGAGACCCTCGGAACCCGAGCGCCACCGCCTTGGCCGCCCACGCCGGTGCCACCTCGGCGCCGCGTCGGCTCCGTGCCTCCGTGTCACATGCGTGGCACCCGTGCCACCGCCACGCGTGCGCGCGTGGCGATCCACCGGCTTTCGAACTCGAGGCTCGTGAGACCAGTCACCGTGAGCCGTGTCTCGGCGTGTGGGCCCACATGTCGAGGTTTTCTTTTATTTATCTTTTCCAAAATCCCGAGGCCGACGCCAAAGCATTGCGCAATAATCCGATTTTCAATAGAAAAGTAATTGGAAAATCCGAAAATCCAAATTAGGGTTTCTTTTTAGATTCAAACTTCCAAAGCTCATAACTTTTGCATCCTAACTCGATTGAGCCCATTCAAATTTCTAAATTTGTCTAAATTCAAGCTCTATTTATCTGAGACTTTATTTAATTTTTGGAGTTTGTTTTGCCTCTGTTATTTATTTGTTTTGTTTGTTTTGTCTCGTTTATGAGTAGACGTCGATTCGTCGGGGAATTTTGTGGAAGAAGGAGCACCCCAAGATCAAGACCAGTACATAGACCTTTTCCAAGGCAAGTCATACCTTTGATCATCTTGAACCCAGTTTTCAAATTACTTTGTGTTAAATTATTGCATTCTACTTTAATTATTTATTTAAATGCTTTGGGGATAGTTATTATCCAAATTGTTATCACACCTTGGCCTTGTATGTCATATTTCCTTGTCACCCTAGATTGGTTACTAGTTGGTATTATTATAGCACCAACGTGGGTTGGTTAGATGCGAGTACAATTGCTTAGCCATGCCACGAGTCATCATCACATGTAAGTTGCAAACATTAATTATGACTAAGTGACTATGGAATTTCGTGTAAAACTGTGTGCTATGTGTTATTACTTCGTGATGGCATGTGTTGCACTAAAACCAACTAGGTGGTAAAGGATTTAGACTGAGGCAAGTGGTGGAGACTGTGTGACATGGTGGTCTATGTGATGGGAATGATGATCTTTGTGACTTAGTTAGAACATGGAAGTCTTGCCTTGGTCAATTAAGGACTTAACTTTGTGCGCCATTGAATCGAGCCATCTTATGCGACCACATGCCCGTATGGGACGGGCCTAACTTAGTAAGTTATGGATTCTCGGCATTGATGTTCGTGGATAGGTTAGGCTATGTGACAGGTGGAGGTGTGACTACTTGGTGGTTGCATCGCGGGGCGATTCGTCTTCCCGTCCAATGTGTGTGTTATACCAATTCTATGTGAGTGGTATAGCGGTTTGTAAGCTTCTCGGGAATGTCAATGTTTGAGATGAAGTTTCCGAACTGTTTTGTTACGATTGGTGCTTGCTACACTAGTTGTATCTTGTGGGTAAAGTGTACAACCTCTGCAGAGTGTTAAATCAATCTATTCGAATAGCCGCGTCCGCGGTCATGGACATGCTCGGGGATTTCACACGAGGGGTAGTTTTCATAAAATGATGGGATGGGAGCTGTGTGACTTTAATCATATGGCTATGTGAAACAATCTGTTTAGCTGTGTGTCTTTGTGGAAACAACTGTTAAATTAATATTGTCTATTTGTTTTGAATTATGCTTTCAATCTATTATTCATATTCAATTGCAAATGTTGCTTTTATGCAAAAGAACCACAGAAGCCTTTTCTTTGGAATAAGCCTGCATCTATACATTGCATTCTGTGGTATGATTTGCGAGTACGGTTGTATACTCACGCTTGTTGTAAAACTTGCGCCCAAACCTAGAGAAGAGGAGGAGTCTATGCACGCTTTAGAGGAGTTAGTTGAAGGTCGATCGTGCGTTAAGGTGCGGATCGATTGGTTGCCTATGGTGAATTGGTGGGATCTACGTTGGAGTTTTCCGTTCATTCTTTGCTTTATTTATCGTTAGCCCTGCGTGGCTTAATAAGTGTAAACTCGACCATAAGGTCAAAACCCTTATTTGTTATTCAAACTAATCGTTTACTTTATTATTCGCTTGTGTGGATCGATATTTACCTATGTTAACCCTGTGTGCACTAGCGTGATCCTGGACTAGTGTAGTATACACAGAGGGTTCCAGAATCGTAATTCTGGGTCCCGACAGAGGTGGTATCAGAGCCATACTGACTGTAGGTCTTGACCTTAGTTAGATTGGCCGTCTTTAAAGTGTCCAAACTATTTTCTAAAGGAAAAATTAACTTGCAAGGTTAATTGATTGCTTAACTCTTCTCATATCTCTCTCGCCTCAACTATTGCTATAATCTCTTCTCTCCCATTGTTTTAAAGTTGCTCTTACCTGCTCGTGCTGTCTTGTGATGCCTGCGCTCTTGAGCTATGGTGAACGACCGGAGGGTACGCCGAGCTTTGGAAATCGCGAGTTCTTGGAGGTTCGATCATCCACCGTGCGTCGGCAACAACTGGACAGTGAATGGACAGAACCGTGGAGTGATCTGTCGCCTGACGATCTACGCCAGGAGGAACGACAAGGCGAGCCAACCTTCGCACGTCTCTGTGAGGAAGATCTCTTGGCTGGAAGGTATCCAAGAGTCGTCGCGCTTGGCCATGCTACGTATCTGCAACATCTACGCACGAGAGCTTCAGGACACTGTCTTCCGTTACCACCCCAGAGCTGCAGCTGTGAACTTGCCAGCACGCTACCCGTCCATAGAAGGAGAGAGCAACACTCTGCCATGCACCTCGCCCGATTCGTGGCGCCCGAGAGAAGCCTTGAGAGAACCATCACGGGCTGGATCATGTCTATGAAGCCTTGTAGAGAGCTGAAGAGAAGGTTGCCACTCTGCAAGAGATCCTCTACGACCAAGTTCCCAAAGAAGAGGAAGACCCCGAGGAGGATTCTGAAGAAGATCCAGAGGAAGGTCTAGTGGATCCAGAGGATGATGCGAGCGGAGGAGCCAGGTGAGCTGGGCTTGCAGGAGCGCTGTTCTCGCCGCACCAATTCGGGCATCAAGATCGGTTCGCCAAGATCTTGGCTCACTTCAGTCTCTGGTCGGTCGAGCGTCGTCGCGGTTGTGGAGGCTTTCTCGAGTAGTGTCTTAGTTTCATTTTTCGAGCTTAGCGATTTCGGTTTAGTGAGTCGCCCTTTGGCGGTAGTTTTGTGTGCTTAGGTCGTGTTTCTTTTGTGTGCGGTATGAGTGCAGAGGCCCTTAGGCATTTGTTGCGGCCATGCTAAGACCCTAAGTAATAAAGGTATTTCATTTGAGTTTCTTGAGTGTGTTTTGTTGGGCTTTACCTACCTGCTTAGTTCTTAACTTATCTCGTGCTTGCTACCTTATCTAACCTATGGAGCTTAGCGGATGGTTCAAACTCGCAGATCATTGTTAGTGGTTCCAGCACCTCCAAAGACCGAGACGCAATGAGCAACCAGTGCGAGGCGATTCCGCCACAAGCACCTCCAATTGACTTGCAAAACTTTGGAGCTTTCATGGTAGCACAGACTCAGTTGATGAATACTATGATGACTCAGATGCAAGCTATGAATAACCAGGTCAACAACAACAACAACAACCAACAGTATGGAGCCCCAGCTGCTCATGGTCACCATGGACCCTCCAAACTGGCAGAATTCATGAGGACTCGTCCACCAACATTTTCCGGACACGTCTCTCCAGTGGAAGCAGATGATTGGCTCAGGGTTATTGAAAGAAAGCTGCTGATCACCTAGTGCAGCGATCGTGAAAAGGTTCTGTATGCCACTCACCAGATGGAAGGCACCGTTGCTGAATGGTGGGAGAACTTCTGTGCCGCCCATGAGACGCCATAGGATATCACACAGGAGGAATTTTCTCGCCGCCGCCCGATATCATGTACCGTAAGGCATTATCGATCCAAGAAGGATGAGTTCCGCTCTCAAGCAAGGAGCTATGTCGATGTCGACTACCTCAACAAGTTTTCTCAGCTAGCTCACTCAGCGAGAAGATGTAGCCACAGACAAGGCTCGTCAGTCGTTTCTGAAGGGCTAAACAACTGATCGCAAGTCGGTCTAATTGCCCATACTTTCCACGGCTTCCAAGCGGTCAACAAAGCCTTTGTTCTAGAGGACAAACGCAAGGAGGCGGAAGATAGCCGCAAAGCGCCGGATGGCTCAACAAGGGAATCAACAATCACGGCGAGAGGGCAAGAACGGTGCGGCCGCGGTTCAACGAGTTTCCACCCCAAACTTCGTTGAGCACTGCACCAACTTCAAGACCCGTCGGTGCGCCGAACTTCCGCAACCTGCACCCGTCAACCCCAATCCAGAAGCAACCAGAGAGCGCACAAAAGGTGCATTCACGCTGTCGTCGGTAGGGACATTTTGCCAACCGGTGGTCATGCAAAGAGGAACAATCACTCCGATGCGCTTCAACCTTGGAGCTCGCCATCCAAGACACCGCCGGGCATCAATCAAGGCGTCACAAGTTGCCGGTCAAGCGGGAGGAGCACCACAGATCGTGATCGAGGCCGTGTCAACCACGTCACTGGAAGGAGCCCAGAATCACCGGACGTCGTCTTTGGGTAAGTTTACGTTAACTCAATACTGCATCGAGTTTTGTTTGATTCGAGCTTCGCATTCGTTTGTTTTGGAATGTTTGCAACCAAGAATAATTTGGAAGTTATGCAACTCAAGCATACTCTGTTAGTCTAGTCACTTGGAGCGAGCTAAGTACTAGAGTGGGATGTTTAGGAGCTAAGTTACTCATAGTCGAGTCGAGTTTCTAGCCAACCTAATTGTCCTAGATACCCAAACCCTAGATGTCATTCTTGGCATGGATTGGTTATCCAAGCACAAAGCCGTGCTAGATTGTGGCAAGAGCCGTAACGATCGAGGATGCCAAAGGAACAAGGTAGAGTTTCTAGCTACCTCGGTTCGTGATGGACATTTACTAGTAAACATTTGAAGACCCTTCCTTGGAAGAAGTACGATCGTCGATGAATATCGGATGTGTTTCGGAGGAATTACAGAATGCCACCGGATCGTGACATTGAGTTTGTCATCGACCTAGTGCGAGGACAGCCCCAATTTCAAAGAGACCTTATCGGATGCGGTAGGTGAATTGGTAGAGATGAAGAAGCGGATAGAAGAACTTCTTGAGAAAGGATTCGTGAGACCTAGTTAAATCGCCATGGGAGCGCCCGGTGTTGTTTGTCAAGAAGAAGGATGGAAGTATGAGGATGTGTATTGATTACCGTTCTCTCAACGAAGTAACCATCAAGAACAAGTACCCGCTACCGGATAGATGATCTATTTGATCGGATGAAAGGAGCCGGATTATTCTCGAAGATTGACTGCGATCGAGTTACCACGACTAAAGATTTGTCCTAAGGATATACAGAAGACCGCTTTCTCAGCGGTATGGACATTATGAGTTCTTAGTCATTTCCTTTGGTCTGACTAATGCCCCTGCCTATTTCATGAACATGATGAATAAAGTATTCATGGAATATTTGGACAAGTTCGTAGTCGTGTTCTGTGGATATCATGGGGATATGCTCATGATCTTAGGATGATGTGACAATTGGCAATGACGTTGAAGGTTTGCGGAAACACGAGTTTTCGGCAAAGTTCGGTCTGTCGAGTCTCAGCGATCCGGCCGGCCTTGGTGGCGATCGATCGCCTTTGCTCTCGTGAATTATGGCGGCTTTGGACCGCCAGTGGGCGATCCGACCGATTTGGTAGCGATCGGCGTCGATGAGCGATCGGACCGTGGTTGAGTGACATCGGAGTTTGGTGGGCCAAAAATAGAGGTGTAGGCAAGTGAGGAGGTTCTCTGCACTTGGTCCCATAATTTTTGGAGCCTCGGTCAAAAGTTCTATTCGTTTTAAATTTCCGAGAGGTTGCGGATTTGGTGTTGAAATTTTGGCTAAGTCCTTTGGTGGCGGTCGGACCGATACTTTACAGCGGTCGGGCCGGCCAAAAGTGTGGCGATCGACCGGTTTTCACTTATGTCGTCGGCCGGGTGTGGCGGCGATGGTTGCTTGTTAGGTCAAGTTCATGGGTTTCATGTCATATGTGTTGCATGATGCATGTTTTGACTAACGTGGGTCAAGTTGTGAAGAACTTGTTCCCGAATTCGATTTGCTTGTCTATTGTTGTGCGGGTTGCTTGGTGGTCAACGGCGGTCAGCGAGAGGATGATCGGGACTAGGCTTGGATAGCCGAGGTTCAAAGCGATCGGCGATGCGGGTGAAGTCATTGGACTCAAGTATGGTGCAAGATGGACAAAAGTGACCGAGCAGGCGGTTCGGTGCGGCCCAGTTGAATCAGCGGCGCGGGGGTGGTGCAAGTGCCATGGTGGTTTGGTGGGGCCGGATGGGAGAGACTTGCCGCATGATGAGCCGTTGGATCAACCTGCGTGGCGAACAGCGAGTGCTTCGCACAATATGAACACGGCGCTTTAAAATGCGTGCGTGTGTCACCCGTTGTTTTGGGCCTTAACGGGGCCCATTAGGAGACTCTTTTAGAAACCCTAGGCCTCGCTATAAATAGAGGAGGAGGTGGCTGCACCCACTGGCTTTTCGACCCTTTCATTGTTTTGAAACCCTAATTTGCTTAGGGAGAGGAGGAGTGGAGGTTAGGGTTCTAGAGAGTTGGATTTGATTTCGTGCTCATGTATTGAGTCTTTGTCATCCATTGATGGAGTGGTGTAAACCAATATCATATCAAATCAATCCAAAGAAAGTTTCTTCAAGATGAGTTCTTTCGCTTTCGTTCTCTCTATTTGATGATTTGAGTCTTTCTTTGATCCGCGAGTTTTTGCGTGGTTTAGCCGTGATCTAGCTTCTTTGTGGCGTGTGGGAATAAATCTAGGATCATCAAGATCATCAATCACCCACGAGCAAGTCTCAAGATCATATTTTCGTTTTGACTCGGTTTTGACCTAACTTCGCTCAAGCGGGAAAAGGTCGAACCTTGGCAAGGATCATCACGATCGTTGCTTAGAATAGGTTCACGACATCCTTAGGAAGGTTTGTGTCAAGTTTCACGAAGTTTGGGCGCACGAATCAAAAGTTAGATCAATTTGCGTTTCGTTTTTCGGCTGATTTCATTTGTTCATCGAGCGGCGGTCGACCACTTGAGAGAAGTCGACCGATTTCGTGATCGATCGCTAGGCCAACCGATCGACCGCCCCGTGAGAGTCGACCGCGAATCTTCGGGTTTGGTTTTGTGTTGATTTTACTTGGGGTTTTGAGTTGATTCAATACAAGTCTTCCATGTGCATGATTGATTGATCTTCATAGCTTTCATAGCTATTGGAGTGAGATTCGTATTGAATTGAATTTGGGAGAAAAGAGATCGTGCTCTATTCACCCCCTCTAGTCGCCTTTTCGGTCCAACAAGTGGTATCGAGCCGGTTAGTTCAATCTTGATCTTAGCAGTCACCGAACTTGGCGATGGATAAATACTCTTCCAAACCGCATATCTTGATGGGCACGACTATGCCTTTTGGAAGAACGCATGCGTGTCTTTCTTGAGAGCGAACCACGAGGTATTTGGGAGGTTGTTCGAGTCCGCTTATCTTGCACGAGGTTGCTACGCGGCCAAGCCCTCTTGGCTAATGGCCAGTAAGGCAAAAAATTTTGTATGGTGGGCTTGGTAGACGGGAATATGATAGGATTTGCAATCTCGAGATCGCACATGAGATTTGGAAGACTCTCAAAACCTATCATGAGGTTCTTCCCAAATCAAACAAGTGCGTCGTAGTCTATAAAAGAGAATATAACAAATTCGAGATGCGTCTGGTGAGAGCATCGATGACATTTTGATCGCTTCAACACGGTGATAAATCGGATGAAATCTGTTGGTATTGAATTTACGATCAAAATGCCATCCATCTCCGGCTGCAATCAACACCGGGAGTGGGAGATAAAGGCTACCGCCATTCGGAAAATGTCAACTTCTCGATCGACTTTGGGTGCTCTATAGCAAGCTCAAGACTCATGAGATCCGTAAAGCTGACCATTCTAAGAAGGGTAACATGGCTTTGGTAGCGAACCCGCTCAAGAGAGCCTCGATGGGTCGTTTGAGTCATCTTACGGTTTTCACTTGCTTCTTTATCGCAATTCAAGAAGAGGATCTTGAGAGTATTCTGAGTGCGAGATGGCGCTTTTGATTAAGAAGTTCACACGGCCTACAACAATATGAGAAACAAAAGAGAGACGACCACGTGACTTGTTATGAGTGTGGAAGCTTAATCACATCCGGCAAATTGCCCCAAGCTGAAAGGTAAGAGCAACCACAAGGATGAAAAGCCGACTTGGAAGAAGCCTCGGGCGCAAGTCGGTTTGATGATGCCAAGCTCGGAAGAGTGCTGCTCCGGGTTCTTGCTTGCGCTTGAGATCGATCCTTGAGTGATGTGGACTCGGGAGGCGAGAAGGACAAGGAGGAGGAGCTCCTCAAGACAAGAAGGAAAGGCCAAAGACTTTACAGGGAATGTCTTTGCATGGTGACTCAACGACATCGATGACAACAATGAGGTATCTCCTTCATATGATGTTCTCTTTGCTAGATGTGAAACTGTCTATGAGCAAATGCTAGGTCAGGATAAAGTTTTAAAGTTCATCATGACTAGGAATGAGGAATTAGAGTCACAAGTAAAGAAACTCACATTAGAACTTGTGAATGCTAAAAGTCTTGAATCGATGAATGTTCATCTGCTATGCTTTACATTCTGAATTTGCTAAACTGCAATCTGCTCATGATATTGCTTTGCAACAACTTGAAAATGCTAGAACTGAGCTAATTGAAGTTAAATCTGCTCCTTGCGAAAAATGCTTAAAGTCTAGCAAATTGGTTGTTTCTGACATGGTTGATTGTAGCTCTTGCTGCATGCGCTTAGAACGTGAGCGTGAAGTACATGATGTTGTAGAAGTAGCTAGAGCTAAATATGCCAAGCTTAAGGGCGAGTATTAATTACGCTACTTGTGCTTCATGTGAAGCTCTTAAGCTTGAAGTTGCTCTTTATAAGAAGAAGTTTAACGCTAAAACTTGTGATTCATGTGTTAACCTTAGAAAAGCGCTTACAGAATGACACATTAGAAAGATTTTCTAAAGGTAAGCTTGATTAAACATGATTCTTGACAAGTCAAAAACTCCTTATAAGAAGCAAGGGTTAGGATACGACTTTGCCAGGATAAATCTAATGGTGTTCAAATTTTGAAAAATGGCTTAGTTGAATTTGATACCCAACTGCAAAGATCACTTTCAAATCTGCAGTTTTGCCCAACTATCTGTTCGGTCAAAGGTGCTTCTCCCAATGGTACCAAGTACCATTGCACTTATTGCAAGAAGGATGGGCATTTGGTTGAGTTCTGTTGGCGTAGGTTGAAAAATGCTAAGAAAAATCTTGCTAGAATGTCATCTAATCAACCTAGAGCTTTTGTGAGACATGGTAATTTAGAAAGGAAGAAACCTGGTCTAGGATTTTTCATATGCGAATCATGCTCATGCTCCTAGGCAGGATAACTCTCATGTTAGAGTAACCATTGCTCACAAATGAAATTTCAAATAGAATCAAGGATAGCATTCGCTTTGCATACTACTCATGGACATGTGTCTCAAGATCTTTGGTTCCCAAGTCATGTTTAACTAATCCCAGTATTGAGACACATCGTTCTTCATACCTTGATTTTGGGATCGCCATGAAGGAAGGACACGTGGTTAAATCGACTCAGACTATTCACGCCACATGACCGGAGACTCAAAATGGTTCACCTCCTTCACGCGGTCGATAGGTGATGTCCTCGTCACCTTTGGAGACAATACTCAAGGCGGATTGAAGGAAGGAACAATAAGGGTGAATGACAATTTCATCCTAAAGGCGTCGCCCTTGTGGACAAGCTTAGGTTTAACTTACTCTCGTCTCACGACTTCTTGATGATGGCTATGAGACTATATTTAAGAAAAATGCTTGTCGGGTGCTTGATTCTGTTGGTGAGCTCGTTTTGGGATTTATAGAGTTGCTAGGATCTTTGGAGCTGATTTTTCGAATCTCTTTGGTTCTCTTAAATGTTTGTTTACACCTTCTTGAGTTACGGCTTTGGCACAGCGTTTGGGGCACATTGGTTTTGATCATCGCGAGTTAGCAACCTTGATCTCATGAGAGGTTTGCCCAAACTCAAAGCCGTCAAGGATCTTGTATGTGCGCCACTGTTGGCATGGCAAGCAAGTTGCCGCCTCACACCCTTGATGACTTTGGTCATGGTGATGGGCCAGGACGATTGCTTCATATGAATCTTGTTGGTCTGCTAGGGTTCGGTCAATTGGTGGCAAGTGGTACATTCTTGTCATAGTTGATGATTTTTCGAGATACACTTGGGTGTTCTTTCTTGCTTGAAGGATGAAGCTTTTGGTTTTATCGTGATCTTGTTCTTCGTTTGGCTTGAACTTTACGGTGCTTTAAGAGCAATCCGCGATGACAACGGCGCGGAGTTCAAGAATGCCTCGTTTGCCTCTTTTTGTCTTTGGCGCGGATTGAGCATCGATTCTCTTCTCCACACGTCCCTCAACGAGAATGGCGTTGTGGAAAGGAAGAAACAGAACCTTAGTCGAGATGGCTAGGGCGATGCTAGATGAGTATAGCACTCAGGAGGTTTTGGGCGAAGCTATTTCTCTGACTTGCCATATTGCAAATCGTGTCTTCTTGAGACCTTCTTTGGGCAAGACTTCATATGAGCTTCGATTTGGTAGAAAACCCTCTGTTTCTCATTTTCGAGTTTTTGGAGCTAAGTGTTTCATTCTTAAGAAAGGAAATATAGATAAATTTGAATCAAGGACTTTTGATGGTTTATTTCTGGGTTATCCTGCACATTCGAGGGGTTTTCGGGTTTTTAATGTTGAAACTAATATTGTCCAGGAGACATGCAATGTCACTTTTGATGAGACTAGCCCTGGAGCTAGATCCGACATTTCAGGTGATACACAGGTGATAGAAAGCATTTTTGTGGAGGAAGATGATGACGAAGCTGATATTTGTCCTCCACCTGCTGCTTCTGAGGCTCCTGTCCAAGTTCCGAACACCTCACTGATCTTCACCTCAATTGAGGCTCTGCGCATCTTCTTCATCAGCACTACTGCGGAGGTTGAGGAGATATTGTCTCCCAGCGCTCCTCTTCATATTCGAGGCATCATCCTCGGATCGGATGATTGGTAATCTTAATGGCGAGTCACTCGCTCCGGTATCACGATCAAGTCTCTACTCTCATTCTCGCATTTGTCTCTTCTTTGAACCTCGCGATATATCACATCGTTATCGATTCTAGCCGGGTCAATGCCATGCATGAGGAGTTAGAGAATTTTGAGAGGAATAAGATGCGGAATCTAGTAGAACCTCCTAGTGGTCATAATGTGATAGGAACCCGTTGGGTGTTCAAAAATAAACAAAATGAGGATGGTTACGTGGTTAGAAACAAGGCTAGATTGGTAGCTCGGGGTTTTAGCCAAGTTGAGGGTTAGATTTTGATGAGACATTTGCTCTGTTGCTAGATTGGAAGCCATTCGCATTCCTTGCATTGCGCTTGCTTCTAAGGGCTTTAGATTATATCGGATGGATGTTAAGAGTGCCTTTTGAATGGATTTATAGAGGAGGAAGTGTATGTTAGACAACCCTGAGCTTTGAGAATCCCAAGTATCCACATCATGTTTTCAAGCTATCCAAAGCCTTGTATGGTCTTAAGCAAGCCCCTAGAGCACAGGTATGATTGACTTAAGACCTTTTTGCTTAAGAATGATTTTGAGATGGGTAAGGTAGACAAGACCTGTTCATCCTTAGGCGTGGCAATGACTTCTGCTTGCTCGATTTATGTAGATGATATTATCTTTGGTGGTTCTTCTCATGCTCTTGTTTCTAGTTTTTACGAGACCATGTCGAGAATTTGAGATGAGTATGATGGGAGAACTCAATTATTTTCGGGGCTTCAAATCAAGCAATGCAAGGAAGGATCTTCATCCATCGAGCGAAGTACACCAAGAATCGCTCAAGCGCTTGAGATGGGTGGCGCAAGCGATCGCCACTCCCATGGCGACTTATTATTTTGGATCGGATGAGGAAGGAGAAGGCGTGGATCAGCGTGAGTACTGCATGCATGATTGGCTCCTACATACATGGCGGCCTCAAGGCCAGGACATCCACCGCGGTTTGCCTGCGTGCGAGTTTGGGCATCTCAGAGACTTCCATCGCCAAGCCGTTAAGCGCATCTTGGTATTTACACTCTACCCTCCTGTATGGTATTTGGTATTCTGCTCATCTTCTTTGTCCATTCGGGGTTTTCGATTCGATTTTGCGGTGTCGGCTAGATAGGAAGAGTACCTCGAGCACTTGTCACTTCTAGGCACTTCTCTTGTCTCTTGGTCTTCTAGAAGCGGTCTTACATTGCACAATCCCTTCTTGAAGAAGTGAATATGTAGGCTTTGCTAGTTCTTTGTAGTCGATTTTGTGGATGGTGTCCACTCTTAAGGATTTTGGGTTGGCATTTGATAGTGTTCCTCTTTTACGTGATAACACTACTGCGATTAACATTGCTAAAAACCCATGCAACACTCTAGGACCAAGCACATAGACATTCGCTATCACTTTCTTAGAGATCATGTCGAGAAGGGTGATATTGTGTTGCATTTCGTGAGTCAGAAGCTCGGTTGGTGATATCCTCACCAAGCCTTTAGATCCAACTAGGTTTGCCACCTTGAGAAGTGAGTTAGGGTAATTTATCCTATGGGTTGGTTTGAGGAGTTGGCTCTGTTACGAACTTTCTTTGTTCATTTGAGCTTTTACGATCTTTTACGATACCTTCTTTTAGTGGTATTTTCTTTTGATCTTTTGATCTTTTAGGCTTTTAAAGTCTTTTTGTGCATCTCATTGTATCTTCTGCATTTATATGAAAAACCAAAAGATGCATTGTAATATAAGCTTTTACCTTGTCTTTTAAAATTGATGAAGCTTTGCTTATTACCCTTTTGAGCTTTAGTATTTCAATTCTGCTCAATGCCATGTCTAGTTCTTTGACTTGCTAGAATTATCATGCTTTCACATGTGTAGCTAAGTCTTTCTTTGAATGAGCGAACTTTAAGACAACTTGAACTAAAAGCGCAATTTGTGGATGTTTTAGCTAGTTGCGCAATTAGTGCTCCTTTTGTGACATTGGCCTGTCAAAATTGCGGTGTTAGCTCTTGAATCTAGTATTGATCATTGCTTGAGCTTCTTGTTCTTTTAAGAATCTAAATCTGCTCTTGTGAAAAATAAAAATCAAATTTAAAGATTGTCTTGTGCTTAAAATGTGCCAAACTATTCTCTCGAGATCGCATGTCATAGACATGAACTTGGAGATAGTTTGATGATCGAACGATCTCATGGGGATTTGCTTGTCACAATTGACATGAACCTCAAGATTTGTCATACAGTAGAAGCTTAGGAAGAGTTTGTGGATGACTCCTAGTCGGGATCTTCTTCACTAAGATATACCTTTAATCAACTTCAATATTCATTGCAAATGAAAAGCATTGAAAAATGGGCGTTTGAGACAATTTGAGCAAAATGATTCAATTTAGGACTGTTTGTCTCTTAATGTGGTCATTGTTAGCGTCTTGGTCTCACATTGATATTTTGACATGGCGATATCATCTTAGGATCTCTGTTGATGGACTTGCTAGATTTGAAGCTTTGCTTAAAATGCTAAAATTTATTACTTTATATTGAGCCTTCTTGCTTTAGCTTTGTTATATATGTTTTATCATGATCTTGCTAGCGCTTTGGTGATATGTTGTTTGTGCAATTTTAGAAATGCTAGCTTGTTCTTTTGGGTAATCTCAAAGCTTCTTGTAATCCAAAATTGAAAAATACAAAAATATGAAGTCACTCCATTGCATTTCATGCATGCTCCTTCTTATGCTTTTTCTCATTACGCATTTGTTATCTCGGACGAAAGGAAGGCGTGATTCTCGATGACTCCATTGTCAAGGGAGAAGATATTTCAAGATGTGTAAAGGGAGAAGTTTTAAAAATATTAAAGAGGAGAAAATTGAAGAATTTGAAATTTTAGAATTTTGAGATCATAGTGAGGGGAGTTTCTTATTTGCTTTCTTATGGTCTTATTGCTCTTTACGAACTTGAATTGCAATTCTTGATCCTCACGATGATCAAAGGTCATTCGAACAATTGTTCTTTCATATGGACCTTAAGTGAGAATTTTGACTCGTCTTTGGAAATTGAAGCTTTCTTGCTTTCTTTTGCCTTATCTCACTTGCCGATGCTATTAAAAGCCGACTTGGTCATTTCATTGCTTTCTCTTGCATATGGACCAAGTTGTGCCTTTCTTGTAACGTTGAGTTTTACTTTTCAAACATCAAAACTTGCATTTGTGGGAATTGCCAATGTGTTCATCAAGGGAGATTGTGGATATCATGGGGATATGCTCATGATCTTAGGATGATGTGACAATTGGCAATGGCGTTGAAGGTTTGCGAAACACGAGTTTTGGCAAAGTTCGGTCTGTCGAGTCTCAAGCGGTCTAACCGGCCTTGGTGGCGGTCGACCGCCTTGCCTCAGGTGAATTATCTTGGCGATCGGCCAGAGCGGTGGCGTCCGACCGATTTGGTAGCGATCGGCCGTGCGTCGATGAATGGTCGGGCCGGCAAGTTGAGTGACACGAGTTTGGTGGGCCAAAAATAGAGTGTGAGCAAGTGAGGAGGTTCTCTTGCACTTGGTCCCATAATTTTGGAGCCTCGGTCAAAAGTTCTATTCGTTTTAAATTTCGAGAGAGGTTGCGGATTTGATGTTGAAATTTTGGCTAAGTCCTTTGGTGGCGGTCGACCGACCTTACATTGTGATCGGGCCGCGATGGCGATCGAACGCCAAGGGTGGCGGTCGGCCGGTTTTCACCTATGTCGTCGGCCGTGTGGCGGCGATGGTTGCTGTTAGGTCAAGTTCATGGGTTTCATGTCATATGTGTTGCATGATGCATGTTTTGACTAACGTGGGTCAAGTTGTGAAGAACTTGTTCCGAATCGATTTGCTTGTCTATTGTTGTGCGAGGTTGCTTGGTGGTCAACGGCGGTCAACGGCGAGATGATCGGGACAAGGCTTGGATAGTGAGGTTCAAAGCGATCGGCGATGCGGGTGAAGTCATTGGACTCAAGTATGGTGCAAGATGGACAAAAGTGACCGAAGCAGGCGATTCGGTGCGGCCGGTTGAATCAAGCGGCGCGGGGTGGTGCAAGTGCCATGGTGGTTTCGGTGGGAGCCGGATGGGAGAGACTTGCCGACATGATGAGGCGTTGGATCAACCTACACGTGGCGAACAGCGAGTGCCATGCCCATATGAACACGGCGCTTTAAAATGCGTGCGTGTGTCACCCGTTGTTTGGGCCTTGCGGGGCCCATTAGGGAGACTCTTTTAGAAACCCTAGGCCTCCACTATAAATAGAGGAGGAGGTGGCTGCACCCTGCTGGCTTTCGACCCTTTCATTGTTTTGAAACCTAATTTGCTTAGGGAGAGGAGGAGTGGAGGTTAGGGTTCTAGAGAGTTGGATTTGATTTCGTGCTCATGTATTGAGTCTTTGTCATCCATTGATGGAGTGGCATGAAACCAATATCATATCAAATCAATCCAAAGAAAGTTTCTTCAAGATGAGTTCTTTGCTTTCGTTCTCTCTATTTGATGATTTGAGTCTTTGTTTGATCATGAGTTTTGCGTGGTTTCGCCGTGATCTAGCTTCTTTGTGGCGTGTGGGAATACATCTAGGATCATCAAGATCATCAATCACCCACGAGCAAGTCTCAAGATCATATTTCGTTTTGACTCGGTTTTGACCTAACCGCTCAAATGGGAAAAGGTCTGAACCTTGGCAAGGATCATCACGATCGTTGCTTAGAATAGGTTCTGACATCCTTAGGAAGGTTTGTGTCAAGTTTCACGAAGTTTGGGCGCACGAATCAAAAGTTAGATCAATTTGCGTTTCGGTTTTTGGTGCGATTTCTTTGTTCATCGAGCGGCGGTGTGGCTCGAGAGAGAGGTCGACCGATTTGTGATCGACCGCTAGATAACCGATCGACCGCCCCGTGAGAGGTCGGACCGCCCGAGTCTTCGGGTTTTGGTTTTGTGTTGATTTTACTTCGGGGTTTTGAGTTGATTCAATACAAGTCTTCCGCTGTGCATGATTGATTGATCTTCATAGCTTTCATAGCTATTGGAGTGAGGTTCGTATTGAATTGAATTTGGGAGAAAAAGAGATCGTGCTCCTATTCACCCCCCCTCTAGTCGCCTTTTCGGTCCAACATGTTCATTCATGATATTCTGGTGTACTCCAAGTCGGAGGAAGAACACGCCGAACATTTAAGGATAATATTGGAAAAACTCAGAGAGCATCAGTTGTATGCCAAGTTCAGTAAGTGTGATTTTTGGAAGAAGGAAGTGGATTTCCTTGGTCATGTGATGACAGTGAGGAGTAGCGATTGACCCGTAAAGTCAAGCGATGTTACATTAGGAGCGGCCCAAGACCGTGACTCCAGTTCGCGATTTCTTGGGAATGGCGAGTTATTACCGCGTTTCATCGAAGGATTCTCATCAATTGCTAAGCCTCTCACGCAATTGTTGAAGAAGGAGAAAAAGTTTACTTGGACTCCGACTGTGAAGAAAGTTTTCAAGAATTGAAGAAGCGATTGACTTGACCCGATGTTGATTTTGCGATATTCGCAAGGATTTGATATTTATTGTGATGCTTGGCGTCAAGGATTAGGGCGCGTCGATGCAAGAAGGAAGAGCTGTCGCCTTATACATCAAGCGATTGAGACCTCACGAGGAGAATTACCCTACCCATGATCTAGAATTAGTTGCTTGTAGTGCATGCTTTAAAGATTTAGCGTCACTACCTTATCGTGTCATTGTGAAGTCTACCACAGATCATAAGAGTCTAAAGTACATCTTTACCCATCGATTTGAACATGAGGCAGAGAAGATGGTTAGAATTGATAAAGGATTACAATCTTGGAATCCACTACCATCCCAAAAAGCCAGCGTAGTTGCGGGCGCTCTAAGTCGTAAGATTCTTGCAATGCTTTGGAGGTAAAGGAAAGTTGCCAGAACTCTATGAGGAATTTCAAAAGCTAAAGCTAGAAGTTGTGTCCGAGGATTTGTAGCTAATTTGGAGTCTGATCTACGGAGAAGCGATTAGTGAAGCACAACCAAAGGATCCGTGTTGTCGGACATCAAGATCAAAATGGCAGAAGGGAAATTCAAAGATTTCACCAAGGATGACCAGGATATACTCTGGATTAATGGTCGTATCTGTGTATCAGATCTCGATGGTCTAAGACAGTTAATCTTAAAAGAAGCCCATGACTCAAAGTATTCGATTCACCACAAGTACCAAAATGTACCGGGATGTTAAGACTAAATTTTGGTGGCCAAATTTGAAGCGGGAAGTCGCGAGTTCGTTGCCTTGTCGACACTGTCGAAAGTAAAGGCATAACACGAGACCAGGGTTTTTGCTGCAATTGAAAGATTCGAGTGGAAGTGGGAGGAGATCGAATGGATTTCATTACCGGTTTACCCAAGACCCAATCGGGTTACGATTCGATCTGGGTAATAGTCGATCGTTTGACTAAGGTCGCCCATTTCTGCCATCAAAACCACATACTCGAGAAGATCGCCTTGCGGAATGTACATGGCTAGAATTGTCGGTTGCACGGTGTGCCCAAGAAGATAGTGTCGGTCGAGATCTCGGTTCACCTCGTTTTGGCAAAGTTTGCATGAAGCATTGGGCACCCATTTGAATTTTAGTCTGCGTATCATCCATGACAGATGGGCAGATGAAAGGTTAATCGGATATTGGAGGATATCTTTGAGAGCTTGTGCTCTAGCTAATGCTACGATGGGATAAGAGTTTACCATATGCGAATTTTCTTACAACAACGATTATCAAGCAGTCTACAAATGTCACCATTTGAAGCTTTGTGCGGCGTGCTGTAGAACCCGTTGAATTGGTGAAGCAATTTGAGCGATCGGTTTCGGTCGGACATTATTCGAGCGAGAAGAACAAGTGGCCATGATCGAGAGAAAGATTGAAGATAGCTCGATCCGAGCGGAAGAGCTATGCGATAATTGTCGTCGTGATCTCGATTTTGAACAAGGATTTCGTTTACCTTGAGTTACCCGCTCGAGGTGTCAAAGGTTCCATGCCAAGGGAAGCTTGCCTAGGTATGTTAGTCCGTTCAAGATTTTGGAGCAGTGGAGAAGTTGCTTACGGTTGGAGCTACGCGATCGTTAGCGAGTACATGATGTCTTTCATGTCTCGCGATTGAAGAAGTGTCTTCGTGTGCGGAAGAGCAAGCCCGTTGGAATCAATTGTCTTGAAGGAGGATCTTACCTACAAGGAAGCGGCCAGTCAAGATTTTGGATGTCGCATGAGCGCCTCACGAGAAAGCAAGACTCTTTCATTTTGCAAGGTCGATGGAGCAACCACTCGAAGGAGAAACAGCGTGGGAGCGTGAAGAAGAGTGAAAGCCAGAGTTCCCTAGCCTATTCTCTAGCTAGTCCGAATCTCTGGGTGAGATTCCTTTAAGGGAGGTTTGTAACATCCCAATTTTGAGCTTAAAAATCTTTAAATAGTTAGTAGGGAGAAAATTCACCAATTGGATTTATTTGAATTTAAATTCAAAAGCTTAATATTGGACTTTACAATCAAAAATATTTAATGTGAATAATCCCAACATGAATATTAGACAAAACTATTTTATTTGGGTTCTATGTGCTCAGATATATTTTCTAGATTTTCTACAATTTTTACGAGTTCATTTGCTATTTTCTATTGCCCATTTGAATTTACAGTATTTTCTAAATTAGAAAACCTATTTAAAATCTCGGAAAATCAATCGGGCAATTCCTTTCTCGGCCCAACTCTCTCGCTCGCGGCCCGTTTTCCATGCCACCACCCCGCACGCCGCGCGCCTCCAAGCCCGACATGCGGGCCCGCGTGTCAACCTCTCTCTCTCTTTCCTTGAGCCCGCTCGTTCCATGGTTCGATCAAGGTTGGGCGGCTAAGATCAGCGGATGCAAGCGGAAGTTCCGATCGCTTCCTTGCTTGTGGACCGTTGGATCTTGGAGGGCGGTCGGATCGTGAGTCCGTTTCTGGCCGCTGCGTTCACGCGCGCCGCGCGCCAGAGCGGCCGACAAGCGGGCCCCACCGAGGCACATTCATCGTCTCGAGTCGGGGCGGCGGGACTCGCGCCGCCCAGCTTTTCTCGCCGTCGTGCCTAGACCTCCTCGAGCCGCCCTATATAAAGGAGCTAGCCCTCGGTCTCGCGCTCCAACCCGCGCGGCGCCGCTCAAAACCTAACCCTAGCGCGCAAAGCTCGGAGAAGCAATCTGCGCCGCCCGCAACTCCGACGAGCTTGTTCTCGCCGTCGGTGCGCCCGCGCCTCTTAAATGCACCCTCGGCATCGCACGGAGCTCCTCTACCTCGGGTGGCCTTGGTTTCGCGGAAGACCACCGAGCCCGATCGACGAGCCGAGACCGCGGCCACTTCTACCTCACGCCGGCCACCTGGTTGTCCCCGTGCACCAGTGAGCACACCGCGTGATCCTCGTGTCGCCTCTACCTCTTGGTGCCATCCGTCGCCGCCGCGGCCGAGCCCGTCGCGAGACCCTCGGAACGGCGCCACCGCCGGCATGCCGTCGTCACGTCGGTGCCACCTGGCCAGCGTCGGCGCCGTGCCTCCGTGTCGCATGCGTGGCGCCCGATCACGCCCACGTGTGCGCGGCGTGGCGATCCACCGGTTTCGAGCAGAGCTCGGTGGGCCAGTCTGGTGAGTCGTGTCTCGGCGTGGGCCCGCATGTCAGGGTTTTCTTTTATTTATCTTTTTCCAAAATCCTGAGGGCTGACGCCAGCATTGCGCAATAATCCGATTTTTCAATAGAAAAGTAATTCGGAAAATCCAGAAAATCCAAATTAGGGTTTCTTTTTAGATTCAAACTTCCAAAGCTCATAACTTTTGCATCCTAACTCCGATTGAGCCCATTCAAATTTCTAAATTTGTCTAAATTCAAGCTCTATTTATCTGAGACTTTTATTTAATTTTTGGAGTTTGTTTTGCCTCTGTTATTTATTTGTTTTGTTTGTTTTTGTCTCGTTTGCGAGTAGACGTCGATTCGTCGGGGAATTTTGTGGAAGAAGGAGCACCCCAAGATCAAGACCAGTACATAGACCTTTTCCAAGGCAAGTCATACCTTTGATCATCTTGAACCCAGTTTTCAAATTACTTTGTGTTAAATTATTGCATTCTACTTTAATTATTTATTTAAATGCTTTGGGGATAGTTATTATCCAAATTGTTATCACACCTTGGCCTTGTATGTCATATTTCCTTGTCACCCTAGATTGGTTACTAGTTGGTATTATTATAGCACCAACGTGGGTTGGTTAGATGCGAGTACAATTGCTTAGCCATGCCACGAGTCATCATCACATGTAAGTTGCAAACATTAATTATGACTAAGTGACTATGGAATTTCGTGTAAAAGCTGTGTGCTATGTGTTATTACTTCGTGATGGCATGTGTTGCACTAAAACCAGCTGGGTGGTAAAGGATTTAGGCGAGGCAAGTGGTGGAGGCGTGTGACATGGTGGTCTATGTGATGGGAATGATGATCTTTGTGACTTAGTTAGAACATGGAAGTCTTGCCTTGGTCAATTAAGGACTTAACTTTGTGCGCCATTGAACTCGAGCCTTCAGACGACCACATGCAGTATGGGGCGGGCCTAACTTAGTAAGTTATGGATTCTCGGCATTGATGTTCGTGGATAGGTTAGGCTATGTGACGGGTGGAGGTGTGACTACTTGGTGGTTGCATCGCGGGACGATTCGTCTTCCACGTCGGCGTGTGTGTTATACCAATTCTATGTGGTGGTATAGCGGTTTGTAAGTACACTGGAATGTCAATGTTTGAGATGAAGTTTCGAACTGTTTTATTACGATTGGTGCTTGCTACACTAGTTGTATCTTGTGGGTAAAGTGTACAACCTCTGCAGAGTGTTAAATCAATCTATTCGAATAGCGCGTCATGATCATGGACATGCTCGGGGATTTCACACGAGGGGTAGTTTTCATAAAATGATGGGATGGGAGCTGTGTGACTTTAATCATATGGCTATGTGAAACAATCTGTTTAGCTGTGTGTCTTTGTGGAAACAACTGTTAAATTAATATTGTCTATTTGTTTTGAATTATGCTTTCAATCTATTATTCATATTCAATTGCAAATGTTGCTTTTATGCAAAAGAACCACGAAGCCTTTTCTTTGGAATAAGCACGCATCTATACATTGCATTACGTGGTATGATTTGCGAAATGCGGTTGTGTACTCACGCTTGTTGTAAACTTGCGCCCAAACCTCTGAAGAGGAGGGTCTACGCCGCTTTCGATGAGGAGTTATTTGAAGGCCGATCGTGCGTTAAGGTGCGGATCGGTTGGTTGCATGTGGTGAATTGGTGGGATCTACGCTGGAGTTTTCCGTTCCGCTGCTGCTTTATTTACTGTTAGCCCTGCGTGGCTTAATAAGTGTAAACTCGACCATAAGGTTAACCCTTATTTGTTATTCAAACTAATCGTTTACTTTATTATTCGCTTGCGTGGATCGATATTTACCTATGTTAACCCTGTGTGCACTAGCGTGATCCTGGACTAGTGCAGTATACACAGAGGGTTCCAGAATCGTAATTCTGGGTCCCGACATAATGGGACTCCAAGTCCGTAGGGGCTCTTGCACATTCATGCAAGGCCTTCCAACACAACTATGAGCCCTCTCGATGATGGAAAAGGATGTCCATATCTTGAGGAGTTAGCTCATAGGGTGGTTTATTGTTGGGATAAGATATTCGTAAAGGCCTCATTATAGCCTCTCAGTCTCACTCTATCATGTTGAGTGTGTGCAGACATTATGAGTTGGTTATATCATACGGGTAAAGTTATGCATCCTCTACAGAGTGAGATCTCAATCTATTAGAATAGTCAAGTCTCCAGTTATGAACATCGCTTGGTGATACCACACTTGGTTAGAATTTCTGGTTTTCAAATGAATTTGGAAATGGTACGTGAGATGATAACCCCCACAACCAAGTTTTGACAAAGGATCGTTAGTAGATATCGGGTGTGGCGAAGGATAGACATTGTTTATTATTAATCTTATGCTCATATATTAGTTTTTATGAATGTCTTATGATTTTGTAAAATTGCTCTTTAAATGGTACCATCTCTATTGCAAATAAAACTTGTTTTATGCAAAAGGAACTAGTTAGGACCGCCACTACTTGTTATAGATTGCATGTATTAATCTGTTTGCTTAAAGTCTTGCAAAGTACAATTTTGTACTCACATTTGCTTGTTGAACACTATCAGTGAAGCTTAAAGAAGCCCCCTCGGTCGGTTGGTTTTATACCGCGGGGTTTGGCGACGATGACACCGAATTGTAGGGCATTAACCTAGTCGGTTGCCTGTGGGTCAAGGCATATCAAATGGGCCCGTTATCCTTTTATTATCGTTTGATTCCGCTGCAAGTACTCTTATGTGTGAACATTTGGCCGATCGACCCCTTTTGTGCAAAACTTGGTCATAACGGCTTATGTTTGCCTTCTTAATATTACGTGCTACTCTGTTTTTTTTTTATTCGTGTATGGATGTGATGTAACGATAGAGTATGTGTATGCTAACCACTGATCATAAGATTAGTTTAATAAACACACAGAGTTCGGGATTAACATCCCGGACCGACACCAAGACTACCAAAAATTGGCGGTATCCAGCCCATTACGATCGGTCTTCCCAACCATGGTGCATAAAACAGGGCTGTGGGATCTGCGATATTTTGGAACTGCATAACCGACAAACAACAAATAAAATTTTGTTCTTTCGAAATGCTATTAACTTGCTTCAGCTGCGAAAATTTGTCACCCATCGGATGAACATGAACTGCAGAAAGTTGATGCATGCGCATGGGAAGCAATCACATGTGTGTTATACCCAACGTTTGTCTGAGTGCACTAAAGCCCCTACCATTACACGCAAAATCTCCACTACACAGAATGTGCATTTAGTGATGGCCTAGATATCCATCAGGAAAGATCAAGAGGTAACTTTGTGGAACCGTTACAAAAAAAAAGTAGTGTATACGTAATTTCATGGCTTCTTTGGCTCTGTCCATTTGGAACCGGAGAAATGGTGTTTCGGACCTGTGTGTAGTAGAGTAGTACTATACAGGACAGGTTATGCCACTTGGTCATGTTTGGATCTCAAGTTTTAGGGCCTAAACATAAACCTTGTTAGCTTAGGATAAGATAAAACCAGGATAACAAAATTTTGTTTTGCCAAAACCTTAATTATGAGTTTTATGAAAAACCACCCACATTGTTTTCACACAACTGAAAAAAATACCATCTCCGTTCTTTTTCACTTCTTGTTTTGAACATCGTCACGGTATCCAATACATACCTTTGATCATTGATTTTTATAATTACGTGTTAATAAAGATTATTAAACATAATGCTATGAAAATATTTTTTATGACAAATTTAGTAGTCTCATTTCCACATAACAAATCTAAATAGTCTTGGGTGTATTAGCGGTCAAAGTTAAAGTTATAAAAGATTGACTGCGCAAATTCTAAAAACATCATTAAAAACAATAGAGTATGGTGGAATAACTAACTTTTTTTTTAGTATTCTAGCGTAGGAGGAAATAGTTTTGAGACTGGAGCAGGAAAGGAAACAGAACTACCTGACTTCAGGCGACATGAAGCGACAGTTGATGGCAGATCGGAAATTTGAGACGTCCTGATGATAACACATTTATTTTTCGTTAAAACATTATGATCTATGAGACAAAAAGAGAAAACTAATGACATAATATATTAAGATTTGGTCTGGCACAACTTTAGTGTGCTATGTTTTACTGTGCGGGAAAATGGCCAAGAAAGATTTGTTATAGCACTTCGGTCTTTTGGATAATAATCTTTTCGTTTGAAAGATAATGGTGATATTGGAGAAAATAAATGAATGCGGGTTATCGAAAAAGGGAGAAGTGGCGAATAATTGCTGGTAGAATAAGGAAGAAGAATCCGTACCCGCTATCAGCATGTTTGTTCGTATCTTCTGCTGAGTCTTTCTCTAGAACCCCTCGTTGTTCACCTGATAAGCCCTGTGCCCCCAAGCATAAGTATTCCTTCGAAAATCATTAAGGTTTCACGGCTTGTTTGAGGGAACTCACCTTACGGCCTGTGCCCCCAGGTCCCTTAGTCGACACCGACGGTGGCTCCGTTGACGCCGGTGAAGCTTTTGACCCGTCAACCAACGGTTGGAATGGTGCTTTAGAATGAACTATCAACTGCATGTAAGCCATCAAACACAGGCTCTCATAGTTGAAATGAAATTTGGGGGAGCATATATAGTGCCACCAGTGATCATACCTGCTCTACAGATGAATTACCTACGTCACATCCGACAGATTGTTCCGTAATCTCCAGGACATGATGTTTACTGGCTTCAGCTGTCATTTCTAATCACACAACAATACCATTTCAAATTAGAGCATGTATTTTTTAAATTCATGTAAAAAATGTATGTTTTAAATAATCTGGAAAGTAGTGAAACAGTAAATTGATCTTCAACGTTAAATGTGATTATTTGGCCAGTGTGCATAACAGGATTTGTGAAACCAGAACTGGCCCAAAAACCGTACCACGGCTCGTTCTAGTTTCTCGCCGGTTGCAACGTAACCCGGTAAAAAATGTACAAAGATATGAATTTAAAATTAAATTTGAAAACCTTATGAAAATCGGGCCAATGTGGGAAATACCGGAACCCACCAAGTGTAACATCCCAAAATTCGCAAAATGTTGCTATTAATTTCAAAGTCATCGTTTCTGAATTTTCTGTGGATTTTCAAAAAATTATTAAAAGTTAGCCTGAGCCTGGTAATAATTTATTTGAGTTCTAAATATTCTAATGTGTCTCTGAAAAAAATTAAAAAAAATTGGAGTAAGTTTGATAATTTTCTGAGCTCAAACTTAATTTCTGGGATTAAATTAGTTCAAAAATAATTTCGAAATCACAATCGTTCCTAGGCTGCAAGAGTAAACCTCAGCCCAGCCCATCTACTGTTTTGGCCCAACTCCGGCACAGCCATCGCTGCCGCGCTTTCCTTTTCAAGCGTCAGCGTATTTTTGCATTGACAATTTCTCTCCGTTGCCTCTCGCCGTAGTTTCTGACTAGTAGGCCAGGGCCCACTTGCCAGGAAGCTTCGTCCACCTCACGCATGGTCCAGCGTATGCCAAAAGCCGTGACGTCGCCGTTGCCCCCTACACGCCTTGCAGCGCAAAGCTAAGCCACCGCCGACCCCTAGCACGCCTGCCCGAGCCGTCCCGTCCTCACCAGAGTCAATGTGACGCCGCGACCACCATGACTTGCGAGATTCTCATGAGTAGAGCGCACTCCTTCCATCGTTTTAACCCCTCCTATCTGTGCCATGCTCTTTCCCTCTTTGCGCCGTATCCATTTTCCCCTTTGCCCGAGCCTTCCTCCACTAAGTCACCCAGAACACCACTTTCGTCTTTGGCCCCGGTGCGCGTGCTCTGCTGCGCTACGCCATGGTCATCATCGTTTCTGGTGAGCTTTTTCCTTGACATCCGCGTCATTATGCACCATTTCATTTCGTGCAATGAATCAGTCGGACCACACCGTCTTCTTCAACTTTTGCAGCTACCACCACCATTGAAATTATTTCCTCTCCGATGAGCTTCGACCTCGTCCATTGCCATCTTCCTAATGGATATCACCGTGAGCTTCACCGCCGCCGCCATTGTTCCCCGTCGCCAGCCATTTCGGACCTCCTCCACCGCAGTTGGCCTCATCGACGTCCTTATAGTGAGCCACTGAAGCTTTTGCGCTGGTTATTTTGGCTTGAAATCGTAGTTTGTGACGTCACCGTCGTAGCCATGCCTATCGCCATCGCTCACCGTCATCGTTTTCACTTGTCCGGTGACCAAATGTTCCCGTGCCACCACCTGTAGCTCCGCCTTTCTCCCAGGTTTCTTTCCCGCGCATGCGCGTACCCCAACGCCGGCGAGCTCACCTGAGTTGTTGCGCAGCGCTCGCGACACTGTGTACCGCACAGTGAGTCGCTAACAAGCTGGCCCCACGTGTAAGTAATTAGTTTAGCGCTAAGGACGTTGGTTATTGCTAACTAGTCGCTAACATGTAGGCGCAAGTGCTTAAGTCAATTAGATTTGTTTTTAAACAGGATTTTGAAACTTGTTTCACTGAAATGCTGGTCCCACTACTGTAACATCCCAATTTTTGCATTTTTTTAGTTTTTAAAAATAAAAGGAACCAATTAAATTTTATTGAGTTAATTAAATCTTAATTTGAAATTTCAGAAATTAAAATAATTTAATGTGAATAAATCAAACTACAATTAAATCCAAAACTGATTTATTTGAGTTCCTTGTGTTCTCAGTTATTTTCTGGATTTCTCTTGGATTTTCCAAGATCCTTTGTTATTTCTTCAAGTTTGATTTAATTTATTTTTTTTCTAAAATTTTAAAAATTTCAAGCTTTCTTGTAAAATTTCATTTTAAATTAGTTATTTCAAAGTGTTGGCTTTCATTTGGAGGTTCACAAATTAATAAAATGCTAAATTGAATTCCATCTTCTATCGCAATTCAAATCCACATCTCAATTCAAATTCCAAATCAAATCAAAACTCAAATTAGCTCACAGGGTGGTTTATTGTTGGGGTAAGATATTCGTAAAGGCCTTGTTATATCCTCTCAATTGCACTCTATCATGTTGAGTGTGTGCGGACATTATGAGTTAGTTATATCATGTGAGCAAAGTTATACATCATCTACAGAGTGAGATCTCAATCTATTAGAATAGTCGTACCCCCGGTTATGAACATCGCTGGGTGATACCATACTTTGTGGAACCGTGACAAAAAAAAATTAATGCCTTTTCTGGCTTTGTCCATTTGGAACCGGAGAAATGGTGTTTCGGACCTGTGTGTAGTAGAGTAGTACTATACAGGACAGATTATGCCACTTGGTCATGTTTGGATCTCAAGTTTTAGGGTCTAACAACATAAACATTGTTAGCTTAGGATAAGATAAAACCAGGATAACAAAATTTTGTTTTGCTAAAACCATAATTATGAGTTTTATGAAAAACCACCCTCATATTGTTTTCACACAACTGAAAAAAATGCCACCTCCGTTCTTTTTTACTTCTTGTTTTGAACATCGACACGGTATCTAATACACACATTTGGCCATTGATTTTTATAATTACACGTTAATAAAGATTATCAAACATATAATGCTATGAAAGTATTTTTTATGACAAATTTAGTAGTGTCATTTCCACATAACAAATCTAAATAGTATTGGGTGTATTAGTGGTCAAAGTTATAAAAGATTGACTGCACACATTCTAGAAACATCATTAAAAACAATAGAGTATGGTGGAATAACTAACTTTTTTTAGTATTCTAGCGTAGGAGGAAAGAGTTTTGAGACGAGCAGGAAAGGAAACAGAACTACCTGATTTCAGGCGACATGAAGCGACAGTTGATGGCAGATCGGAAATTTGAGACGTCCTGATGATAACACATTTATTTTTCGTTAAAACATTATGATCTATGAGACAAAAAGAGAAAACTAATGACATAATATATTAAGATTTGGTCTGGCACAACTTTAGTGTGCTATGTTTTACTGTGCGGGAAAATGGCCAAGAAAGATTTGTTATAGCACTTCGGTCTTTTGGATAATAATCTTTTCGTTTGAAAGATAATGGTGATATTGGAGAAAATAAATGAATGCGGGTTATCGAAAAAGGGAGAAGTTGCGAAGAATTGCTGGTAGAATAAGGAAGAAGAATCCGTACCCGCTATCAGCATGTTTGTTCGTATCTTCTGCTGAGTCTTTCTCTAGAACCCCTTGTTCATCTGATAAGCCTTTCTCTTGCCTCTGATGCTGTTTCTCTAAAGGACGATATTCTTCCTCAACCGAATTCACCCATTGTACGTTAAATCTAGGACAGCTTGGATGCTTGCTAATGGCATCCTTGAACACTGACTCCGCAGCCCTCCTGTCAGAGTCGTCAGCACCGGTGGCTGCCCCAATTCGTCCAGCGATGTCCCGGAGGTTTAAAAGGTGCTCAATTCCGGTAAGCATATTTCCGTAATTCTGTCCGATATGGATGTTGAACCCTAGCTTGAGCCTCCGAAGATTGGGCATTGCTCCTGCCGTGAAGGCGAGGCACAGTAGACCACACCTAAATTTGAAATACTTGAGTACTGGAAATGCCCCGTCGTTGAGGACGATCCTTCCCTCAGGAGCTGTCTGGACATACAATGAGAGAACTGTGAGGGAAGGTAATCCTGTGAGGCTATCAATGTCATTGACCAGCAGTTCTCTAACAGCAACTTTCAAAATGCAGAGTTTGCGGAGTTGTCCAATCCACTTGGGGAGCCTGGAAAAGATGCAAATGGGTGGCGACAACTCAAGTCTCTCGAGAAAGATGGGAGTAGAGGGCATGTCGCTCGAGCCAACAAAGAAAACAACCGTTCCTACAGTATCAGGAGCCAGAGTGAGAGTTTTGAGGTTACGAAGTTTCCCAAGTGAACAGGCCAAAGCTATCAGATTTCTCTTCAGATGAACATTAGATAGTGATGTAAAATTGGTGAGATGAAGATCCTGTAGGTTTGTCAGCTCACCAAGACCCCATAGATTGTCTTCAGAGTTATTGCCAACGTCAAAATACTGTAGCGTACGTAGAGACCTCATGCAGCCAATCCCATCGGGTAGACTTGTCTCATCTCGAAGACGGAGATGCAACAAGCTCGAGAGATGAATAACATCCAATGGAACAGCTGACACATTTGCATCTATTTCCAATGTCTCCAAGTATTGTAGCCCTCGGATCTGAGTTGGTAATTCTACTACGATATCACTTGAAATCTTCAAGTATCTCAGCTGAAATAATCTGCAAATTCTTGTGAGGTTGAAACTCGTGTGCCCATGGTAATCACCCCAAAATTCAAGGATTAGAACTCTGAGGTGCTTAAATCCCACAATGGAAGGCATACACTCGAGGATTCCAAAAAAGGCGAGGGATCGAACTTGTGACAGTGTTAGACCTGCCGGTTTCGTTGCATATTTGGCATTGCTGAAGTGGAGGGACAATCGATGAGCCTTGCTAGAAAGTCCTGTAATGGTCTGAGAGTAATCTATTGTAGTGACAAATCTCTCTTCATTGGATTTGTGTCTAAGAAGATCAAGTACAATTTGGTGCACTGTACAGGATAATACCTCATCATTGTCGTTAATTTTCACAGGTTGGATCAATCCCCTATTGACAAGTTCATCCAAATAGCTCTCTGCAACTTTCTCTGTGTCTTTTCCCTCTGTTGCAATAATAAAACCTTCAGCTATCCATTGCTTCACCAAATCAACCTTCCAGATTATGTACACATCTGGATACATACTAAGATATAGCAGGCATGTCTTCAAATACTGAGGAAGACTATTGTAGCTAAGGTTTAGTATTTCTTTCAGCATCTCTTCCAAAGTAAGATTTGTCAAATTGGAGCTTAAACATTTCTGTACATGGTCCCATAGCTCTAAGTTGTTTGGTTGGCTTGCTAAAAGACCGGCTATACTGATGGTTGCCAGTGGTAAACCACCACATTTTCTTATGATTCTATATGAAACTTCCTTCAATTGATCAGGACATTGATGTTCCGAGCCAAAAACTCTGTTGAAGAACAATTTTGCAGAGTCGTCGCTGCCAAGAGGTTTCATTTTGAAAATACTATCAGAGTGATAACCACAGCATTCCATAGCTACATCCTCACTTTCTGCCGTTGTTATTATTCTACTGTATTTTTTTCCTTCTGGAAAAGCTTCCTTAACAATATCCCATGCTGTTGTTTCCCATAAATCATCAATTACAATAAAGTACCTGTCAAGCGATTTTGTAAGTACATTTTGACAGGCTAAAAGAAATAGCAATTATAGAAACACTACAAATGGAAATTACAAGGATAATTTTCACTAGAGATGCCAACCATTAGCAAAAGCATCCTATTTTTAGATTAGCTTCCAGAAATGTTCAAAAACAATTATTTACGAAGACGGAAGGATGAATGGCAAAATTCCCGCAATAAAATGAAAAGGACAAATTAAAAAACGCCGCTGCGACACTGTTATTTAAGAAATTTATTTCGATGATTTTTATATTGCATATATACTCCCTTCACAAACATGTATGTAAATATAAATTCAAGTGCGTGTTTGTGAAATTGGTAAAATTCCAAAATAGCATATATCTAGATAAATTTACGTAAATTAGTTAGTTAAATAAAATACCTCTTATCTTGGAGATGCTTCCTGACATCGTCGATGAGGTTTTGCACCGTGCAGCCATAAGATGGCTGTTGACGCCGTTGAACTTGAGAAAGCACACCCAAAAGAAGCCTCCTCATGTCAGGCTTTCGCGACGCCCGCACAAAACCGCAGCGCTCGAATTGCCCTCCAAGTTCACGGTACAGTTGTCTAGCAAGCGTGGTCTTACCGACACCTGCAGATCCAACTATATGCACCACTTTCAGCTGCGGCTCCATTTCGTTGATAAGCCACAGCTTCATCTTCGAGACGTCGACACCAACAAGGAAATTGGCAGAGACGCTATACAGCGATGGAACCCGACCGTGCCCAGTGAATTCACATCTAGCACTCGAGGTGCAACCATCAAGCTGATACCTTTTGTGCCGTTCGCTTGCCTCCCGTACCAGAGTCCTGAGTTCTGCGATCCTTGTGCACGGCTTTGGCGTCCTGGAAAGCCGAGCAATCTTAACACGACCAAGCTTGTGGTTGTGCACGGGTCCGATCTTCGCATCGGCGTCGGCGCGCGTCCGAATCATGCTGTCGATGCAGTCCTCGATGTCATAGGAAAGTTCACGCACCTCATCCATCCAGTATTTTGCCTTGTGACCTGGGGAATCTACCATTGACTGCTCCACGAGGGCGGCGCTGATTTCTTCCAGATCTTCCTTGAGGAGCTCGATTCCATCCTTCAGTGGCTTTGGCAGCTGGTACTGGGGAGCCAGCAGTGAATCGAGCTTCCTGAGAAGAGGACCCATGGCGCCCAGGGAAGAACTCATCGGAGCCTGGATGGCGCCCAGGGAAGAACTCATCTCTCCTTAATAAAGAGGAACGTATAGTTTGCAGTTTCATACGGCCGTATAGGAGTGGGACGTTGAGTCCGTATACGAGTCTATGAACTCAGCCTTTATAAGGCACAATTAAGGCAACTCTGTGTGAGAGGGAAATAGGGGAAGACAGGCTATGATCGATTCTGCTATAATCGAACTAGAGGTGCTCTGCCAAGCAAGGCTAGTGAAAATAAGCAACATATCCCTGACCCTAAGCCAACATCAATTATTGGGTGGGCAGAAATAATTTTTTTTTTCGACTCTTTCCTTTCCTTTTCTCTTAATTGCAGACTGTGCCTTCTTTGTAGTCTTGATCCTCTGTGACTGCCAGCTGTATGGTAACTAGTGGTGGCCAGATGGGTTGCACGGCATGAGCATGAACCAGCTAGCTTATCTCGCAACGGTCTATCTTAACATGCGAAACAAATGGGCCGTGCCGTGTCAGTCCACGTACTGAGGAGGCGGCCTAGGCACGGCCGGAAGGCCTGTCATGCCGTGCCGTGCCAGCTCGAGCCTATCTGGTCCGTTAGGCAACAAAAAAATTCAAAAATTTCAAAAAAAATCCAAAAAATCATAAAATTGTGTATAATTCAGAAATAGATATGAAAATTTTAAAAATGAGATAAGCATATTGAAAATATAATAAAGAGCTTTATTAATGTTCAAATGGCTTTCTCAGTAAAACCTTTGCCAAGTAAAAACTCAACATGAGAAAACCTTGGCAAAAAAAATGAGTACAGCTTATAGCTCTACATACATCCTTTTTCTACATATCATTGTCTAGGTACAGATTTTCGAACACATCCAACAACTTTGGATTTTTCACAGAGTGTCGTGTTCATGAATCAACTTGTTCCTAGTCCTTCACAGTTAGAAGTATCTTCACCATCTCACTTGTTAGACATATTCTTCTCTCCTGCAATATTCTACCACAAAGATTGAAAGCAAACTTGAAGAAAACCGTTGAGATAGCTAGACAGGAATAGTTAACACATTATGTGTATGTACGGATAGCACGGGATATGCTAACTTATGGTCATGCCACCAGTACAAATTTTCAAAGTTTTCTGAGTTGAAATCCACTGTATCACTGTCTAGATAGGCGAATAGTTCCCCACTCCTTGGGTGAGAGATATTTCTTGCGAATTTTTTTAAAAATAATATTATTTTAAAAGATATTTACAAAAATAAATAGTCACCCCAAAAAATTACAAAAATATGTCACTATCGCCAATTGAACTGGCGACAGAACCTATCGCCATTCAATCAAGATAGTTCTGCCGCCGCTTCAAGCGACAGAGCCGCTATAAAAACCCCAAAAAATCAGTGCATAATTCATTTTAATTCCAAAAAATTACAAGAGAGAGTTCGAGAGGGAGAGAAGAAATAGTAGCGAAGCTCGCGGTTAAATCGCGGAGGAGAGATTGACAGAGCATCAGTTTCGAGCGATCATCTTGCAGGTAAATTTTTCTGAACTGTGTACGTTACGTCCAAACCTTTGTAGGTTAGCAAACAAAAATAGCGACATAGAATTGAGCAGATTAGATAAATGTAGTACATATTTTGAGTAGTGTAGCAACAAAGAATTGTGACAATAACGACATAGAATTGAGTAGGCTAGATAAATGTAGTCGAACTGTGTAGTACATATTTTGAGTTGTGTAGCGACATAGAATTGTGACAATAGCGACATAGAATTGAGTAGGCTAGATAAATGTAGTCGAACTGTGTAGTACATATTTTGAGTTGTGTAGCGACATAGAATTGTGACAATAGCGACATAGAATTGAGTATGGTACATTGTGAGATAAAGACGAAGTAGCTGATTAGGTCGGAAGAGCAATGAGAATAAGTGTGCGCGGTTATTATTTGTTAGTGCGCTGTTATTATTGTGTTAGTGCGTGATCAATATCTTGTTAGTGCGAAAAATACCATTTAAACTAGAAAAATAGAATGGCATGTATTAAATTTGTATAGAAAATTCGTAGTTGCTACATAGGCTATGTAAAGATGCATGAAAAAAATATGAACTTTTTTGTTGCATTTCGTATGGCGTAGACGCGAGTCAAGATTGAGTTGCTTGACCCGTTGATTGACATGCGTCACCGTAGTCGCCTCGATCTGTGCTCCCGGCAGGCGAGCGCCGATAGAGCTTGGGGCGTTTGACACGCACCCCATCGGGCATGGAGGCCGCACTCAGACCGGATTCCGAGGTACGTGAAGTTGTGTTCTTCATGCACTCAATCGCGATCGATTATTTTGCGTTGACTCGCTTTGTGCTTAATCGCTTGGACGCAGTTGAGAGCGCGAGCCTCCTTCCACTCGCGAGGATGGTGGAGGCCACGGTGGAGGACGATCAGACCAGCGCGGTCGGTCGCACGCTCTGGCGCTTCGCACGACCGAGCCCCGCCGACGACGCCGATTGACCGCCGAGGCCGAGACCCACACGTTCCACCTCCGCGCGGGAGATGACGCCGACGCCGCAGACGTGAGCTATCTCGACCGGGTTGCCGTGCGCAGCGCCGATGGCGGCGCACGACGCCCGACCACGTGGCGCACGGACCTCCAGCCGAGTTCCACGATGTCTGCGCCCAGCAATGGTACGGGAGTTCAAGAACCGCACGTGCCCACGCCGAAGTGGATTTGTCGCCTCACGTAAGTGTTTGTGGCATCTTGTTCTCGCAACAATTTGTATGTGAACCTTGTTGACGTGTACGTGTCTTCTTGCAGCCCGAGCGTATGGCGGAGAACCCAGGGGACGTTGCTGTTAGGTGGCACTTCGAGGCCTACCTGCTGTGGTTGTTCGGGTGGGTCATGTTCCCGGCTCCCACGGCGACAACGTCGACAAGCACTACATCCGATGCGCGCGAGGTGGCGGACTCACCGGTCGACGGATCCGCGATGCACGCTGGGTCCGGCCGTCGTTGCGGCGCGACGTCTCACAAGATCGTGCGACGCGTGCCGGCGTGCGCACGACGGCTCCATCCTCTCGATGCCCGCTTCTCGCACTGTGGTCGCCGGAGCATTTCCGGATCGGACGCCACACCGGACTTGGGAGCGTCGAGATAGCTTGTACGCCCGCAGACGATCGAGACCGGCCACCATGGGCACTGTGTGGTGCCGCGACGGATTAGTTTCTCGTCATTTATTGTTTTCGATTGCAATCACTATTTCGTGTGCTTAGTTTGCGTGTTCTATTGCACAGTCACCTTCACGCGGTCACCTCGCAGGCTCTTACCCGAGTACGTTGCGATGTTCGATCACCGTGACCGATGACCGCGTCATCCGACACCGTCGCGACGCCGCGAGGTGATCGCGCGCCTCAACGGATCGTCGGTGCTTGGCACGCGAGACTACTGTCTTGGTACACGGAGTGCCTTAGTGCATGATATCTTCGTGCGTGAGTACGGTATAGCGTGTCATGTGCGCCGGTCTTCGACAAGAGGTCCCACTTGGGAGGCGGTGCCGCGCGCGACACGCCGTAAGTTCACTCTTTACTTCATTCGTAAAATATGTGTTACATCCGCACCAAATATTTTTCTTGCCGTCCACAGGTACACTAGGAAGGGTGTTCGTGGCACGACGTCCTGGTCGGACCGGATGGCCCCTTGGGTCGAAGGTTGGAGTAGCGCGCAGGAGGACCTCGTCCAGTGTGGGCAAGATCAGTACGACCCCGAGACGTACGGCCAGTACATGGAGTGGTACTCTACTCGGATGAGGCTTCGATGCGTTCGGGTCGTGCCTGACCCTCCTCGACATGAGGCCGCGACGTCGAACACGTATCCCACTCAGCTGGACTCCGCTTTCCACCGCTGCGTACGTACTGAACGGTCCTTATTTCGTATTTAATTTGACATACTTAGGTCTACAACTTGTTGATTACCTGTGCAGGTGGATCTGCACCGGGAGATTGTCGAGCTAGTAGACTCCACGTAGCACATGACAACGCTGGCGGAGACCAGAGGGCTCCTGCAGCGGATCAGGGAGGCAGGGGTACGCGGAGTGCAAATCGCGACGGGTCGCACGCCGACCGACCCGGTGGACCGACCAGCATCCGTGGGGCGAGGGTCACCGAGGTGGCGTGATTACGCCCTCGCCCGCTCGGTGGGCACGCTGTCGTGGTGGTGGGGCGAGCACTCGACATGCCGAGGTGAGTACGACACGCCACATCGCTTCTTCATTTCGAACCTCCGGTTTGTAACGACTATCTTCGCTACGGTCCTCGCCCACCCATACGCTGGCTAGGACTATGCCGCATCGTCCGAGCACATCTTCGCCAACAGTAAGTTCCGCTGATCGAGTAACGCCCTTTCCGCCATGGTTATGTTTGTAACGTAATTATTCGCAGAACGGCTTGGGAGGATGATACATTGTCGCCGACAATGTATACCTATCGCACCCATCGAGGACTTCTTCAGGATCCGCGTGACACGCAGCTTCTTTTGGACGCTACTCACCGTACGCGCCGAGTTCGTCCCACCGACGCATCACCGGCAGGCGCAGACCACCCAACGCAGAGCAGCTGGCGACACCACCGCGACTACTCGCGCGAGTCGGTAGTCAGCAGCCCGACCCTCGACGCATTTCTCGCGAGCGGACGGCGAGGCCCGGGGCGACACGCGGGGTGGCCCCTAAGAGGGGACGCCACTAGATATTGATTGTTGTTTGTAACTATTTTTATGGTAGCCATGTAAATCTTATTGTGTTTGGAACTATTATTATGACATTATCTAGTTTCGATACAAAAAGCTTTTGAATACCACGTGAGGCGACTATCACACTTTTGACAACGACGTGATGCAACTATGAAACTTTCGGCAACGACGTGAGCGAACGACCTAGCTTTCAGGACGATGTCACTAGACGCGCTTTTCAGGACGATGTGACCGGACGAGACAGCTTTTCAGGACGATGTCACCGGACGAGCCAGCTTTTCAGCACGATGTGACCAGACGAGGCACCTTTTCAGGACGATGTGACCAGACGAGGCAGCTTTTCAGCACGATGTGACCAGACGAGGCCGCTTTTCAGGACGATGTGACCAGACGAGGCAGCTTTTCAGCACGATGTGACCAGACGAGACAGCTTTTCAGGACGATGTGACCAGACGAGGCAGCTTTCCACGACGATGTGACCGGACGAGCCAGCTTTTCAGGACGATGTGACCAAACGAGCCAACTTTTCAGCACAATGTGACCATACGAGCCAGCTTTTGAAGGGTTGGGTGTCCGTCCGCTCTAGCTATAAATACAGCGCAGATCGTCCAACAAGTCCACAACAGCACCACCAAGTAGAAAATATGGACAAGGAGAAGGAATGGGAGAAAATCCGTCAGCTTTTGAAGGATTGGGTGTCTCCCCATGAGACCAGCGCTCGCTATCATGCCGCTAGTCAGGAACCTTTCACACACAAAACTTTTCCAGAACTGGTGGATCTGAGGAAGCTGCCTCGTAGTACGCCCAATGGTTCTGGGTCGAGCCGCGACCCCCCACCTATGCCCGCCGAATGCCCCCTGGAAGGGCCCCCGATAGGGGTGGCGCCACCCCTATGCTGGTGTCGGGACGCCTCCAAGTGCGTCAGATCAACCGATGAGTGGACCATTGGGCAGCGCTATTGGTGCTGCGCAAACTACGCCGTGGACAGAAATGACAAGCATCCGGTAATGAAATGTATTTCATGGTACAATGCTATTTTTCTTCGCTTAACGGCGTAACGAACTCTCTTTACCCACCGCAGTCTCCGCCACTCCTATGCGACTTCCGGCAGTGGATCGACGACAAGATCCACCCCTACGACATGTGGTCTTTGCTGACACGGAAGAGCTGGGCCAGGGAGAACATCGAGACTCGTGAAAGGCGCCTCAAAGAGTTGAAAGCTGAGCAGGCCGAGCAAGGTAGGCGGGATAGGCAGCGTGAGGAGTAGGAGCGTGAGCATGCGAGGCGACGGGAGGCCGAGAGGGAGCGGAAGAGGGCCATCGCGGCGAGAGCTAAGGCGCAAGGCGAGGAGTACAACGCCGAGCTGGGCCGCAAGGGTAAATGGCCATGTTCCACTCAGTAGTTCTACCACAGTCCTCCACAAATCCCATGTATTTCAATTTCTCTAAAGGCATGCGTGTACTGTCATCGGTTCGTTGTCCTGCGTGCCATGTAACCCCTTGTTCCGATGAAATGTCTTATTGTTATCGTTGCGTCATTTCTCGCAAAGTTCTCCAACGGACTTATGCAGAATCCCTGACGCATTATAATATCACTGCACTTACAAATCATTAATCCTCAATCGTCCTCGATAAAATCTTGCAGCAATGCACGACACATTTTAAAAGATATTTACAACAAGAAAACCCGCCGCAATAAGTTACAAAATGAATCCTGCCGCCGCTGAACCGCTTGTCGCCGGTTCATCTATGTATCGCCAGTTCAACTGGCGACAGGAAGCTATCGCCGTTTAAACTGACGACAGGAAGCTATCGCCGTTTAAACTGGCAATAGGAAGCTATCGCCGTTTAAACTGACGACAAGCCCTGACCTGTATATAACCCTCTTCGAACTCTCGAAATTCCACACAAGACTCAGTCTTACTCAGCAAAAAGAGAAGGAGAGAACAGAGAGTAGGAGAAAATCTAGCGAAGCGCTGCTCCTCCAGTTGCCGACCTCTCGGGTAATTTTTTTAACAGAACAGATTACATGATTTTGTATGTACTGTTATGTAGTGAAATCCGTTTTACATACTTTTCTGTGGGCTATTTAGTTGCACATATGTAGTTTATCGTGTCAATGTTCTTCACACTGCAGTGCGTCAAATATGTCTGACGTCGTCAATTTCAAAATTTACTACGACCGAGGGACTATTATGGAGGGTCCCGAGGGAATTGATTTGAGTTATTTCAATCGCGGACGTACCCCTAGCAAGACCCGAGCAACGTACATTCTTATTGTGATGCGGTGGTTGTTCCACACGCTCCAAGTGGATCGTGATGTCTACGATCTGACATTGAGTTGCCTTGCCCCCCGGGCAGGACAGCCCACGTATTGGGAGTTAGTGCAACTAAAGGGAACAAATTCATGGCGGTCGTATGTACGCATGGCGAGGGAGAGGGGATGGAAATTGGTCCTTCGGTCCAGGCGTTTGCAAACCCACTCCTGCATCTGCGCCGTAACAAGTAGGAGTTGCTAACACCGAGGAAGAAATAGGTGACTCAAATGCGCGCACACAATGGCGTAGGGCAAGAGGTTGCTGATGTCGTCGACGAAGGCTATGCTGCTGACGAGGGCACACAATTACCTCATTCAGTGAGACAAGCTAGTGGCCTTGCTGACGAGGGCGAGGAGCTTGAAGACTTGGTGCAAATGATGGATCTCAAAGACCAGGACTACATGGCATTGTCCGAAGATGAAGGTTCTGATGACGATGATGATGCGAACGGCCAGCGGTTCCATCCGAGTGGAACAGATACCGCCGAGAACCTCGTCGTCAAGGAAAGCTCCCATGTACCGTGGAAGTACGACCAGAGCGAGGTCAGACTAGGAGCTACGTACAAATGCAAGGAGGCCGTGTAGGATGCGGTCAAATTCTGGGCACTGTCGGTGCGTCGCACATTCACCGTCGTCAAGTCTACCCCAAGATTCTACGACGTGAAGTGCGGTATAGAGGGATGCCCTTGGCGCGTGCACGCATTTCAGCCCAAGTGGGGACACCTACTGGAAGTGCTCCATAGTGGTCCTCACACATGCGTCGTCATTGAGTCGAGGCACCCCACCGAACCTATCATCGAGCTTCATCGCCAATCTCATGTACGGTGAGATCGTGGATAACCTAGATTTTGAGCTACGATCCATCATTCGAGCCATTGAGGCAAGGTTCCAGTACACTATCAGCTATGCCAAGGCTTGGAGGGCAAAATAGAAGGCATTGGAATCAAGGTTCGGCACGTTCGAGGATTCTTACCACAACCTCCCTAGGCAACTCCGAGTCATACAAGACAGGAATCCCGACACTCATGTGGACATTCAAGACGCCACGCATCCGAAGTGGCCTAATAAGAGGGTACTACAACGAACATTCTTCGCCTTTGGTCCATGCATCAATGCATTCCAAGATCGTCGCCCAATCTTGTGCATCGATGGCACGCTCTGATCGGGAAGTACAAGGGCCGACATCGATCGCAATAGCGACGGACGGAAACAATCAAGTTCTTCCCGTGGCATTCGCTTTCGTTGAAAGCGAGAACACGGATAGCTGGCCGTAATTCCTAAAGAATGTGAGGATTTCTGTTGTGTAGGACCGTCCCAACGTATGCCTCATACATGACCGGCACGCAGGCCTGCTGCGTGCAATAACTCAGCTACAACGAGGAGAGAACGTACCACTTCCATGGCCGGATGTACAGAGTAGGTGGTGCATGAGGCACTTGGGTGTGAACTTCTATAAGCACTTCCGCAACAAGGACTTGATGAATCTATTCAAGCTACCGCAACTGTAACCAGCAGCGTAAGTTCAAACACCGTGGAAGATTCGGACGACCGGACCCAAACCCACGTAGGAGGCAGCGAAGGGCGCCTAAGCGCCGACCGGCCCCGGCATTGCCACATCTACCCACAGATGCTCGTAGTGTCACGAGGAAGACAAGGGCACAGGTCAAATGCTTCTCAGACTGGATTGAGCACGAGCCTAAGGAGAAGTGGTCGCTGCTACATGACAAGGGTGGTGCTCGATATGGTATCATGACAACCAACCTAGCTGAGGTCTACAATTGGGTCATGCGCGGCGCCAGGTGCCTCCCTTTGGTTGGTATTGTGGAGGCAATTCTCCGCTGTACCACAAACTACTTTGTTAACAGATGCAGCAATGCGTCGCTCGCCATGGCAAATGACAGAGTGCTCTACTCCGCCATGATCACCGCATACATGGAGGAGAAGAGCAAGAAGGGTGAAATGCACCGGCATTCAAGATGGGCACGAGGGAGCTTCGCTTGGAGATAATGTGCAGGGATAAAGGACGTCGCGGGACTAACCGTGAGAGGATCACCCATGAGTGCACGCTACGCCGCGATAGTTGTGTATGCACTTGTAACAAGCCCCTTCTTCTGCATAGGCCCTGCTCCCATGTCATGGCCGCTTGTTCGACGGTGGCACAAAGATCCCGGCAGTACCTCTCTCACTATTTCACCAAGGAGGCGGTGATGCAAACATGGAGTGGAGAGATGTATGGCTACGCCGTTGTTGGCCATTTCACCGCCATCCAACCCGGGAGCAACTAATGCGGGCCGCGACATTGCTAGGCTCAAGGAAAGGTTGGCGGCGGCAGTACGACGCATCAGAACGATATGGACGAGGCGTGCGGGACATCGCACGAAGAAGTGCTCCATTTGCGGAGTCCGGCACACCTTCAAGACATGCCCCACGCGAAATACTCGTGGATCAAGGAGACATCGCCTTCCGGACGTCGCGCGGGACCTCATCCGGTGCCCGACTAGAGGCATCCACATGGGAGATGTTGACATCGCGACCGCGGGAAAAATATTATTATCAATGTTCAATTATCATTTCAATTAAGTGTTATGATGTTCTGCGCAAGTTCGTAATATCGGTGTGCATGAACTCCGAACGAATCGCAATATCACTTACATTCCTCTTTACGAATCGCTCATACCTCGCACATCCTCGCTAAATTCTCCAAAATTTATCGTCAGAGAACAACATACGACGATGATAAAATGTTATTGCGTAGTCTAATGATTTCGCATCGCTCAAAATTGACGAAAATCACAAATCGCATAAGTGGAATAGGCAAAATCCAAAATTGGCTAGGGTCGAGGTATTTATCGCCGGTTCTCATCGGCGACAGAGTTATCGCTGATTGAACTAGCGACAGAATCAATCGCCGCTCAATCGGCGATAGCTTCTGTCACTAGTTGAGTGGCGATAAATACCTTAATCGGGGACAGAGCGGCGATAGAATTCTGCCGCCATTGAATCAAGATAGATTCCTGCCGCCATTCAATCAAGCGATGACATATTTTTGTAATTTTTTGGGGCGACTATTTATTTTTGTAAATATGTTTTAAAATAATATTATTTTAAAAAAAATTCTTGTTCTTGCACTTTGTTGAGAAGGTGCTGTTGTAGAAGAAGACGACCTGGACCTGGAGGAATAGCTTGCACCCTAGATCTTGCCCTATAGATTTGTCTTGTTACTTGAAGTCGGTGCTACTGGAGGTCGTTGCAAGTGGACACCCTAGAACTTATTTTCGTATCTTTGGAAAACCTCATGTAATCGAGAACAAACATATGCAAAATAGTTAGAATAGTCTAGCACTGTAGCATCACTGAGAAGATTAAGAACATTAGCAAATCCACCAATTTTGGTTCTAGGATCTAAAATAAATGTAAATGCATATAGGAAAGGGATTTCTTTCCAATATTTAAGGTTTTTAGTTTTCATAGAAAAAACAACCTCTCTTAAAACTATGTCATTTTCATAGTTTTTCAAATGACTAGCAATCTGTAAAATACTATACACAATAATATGAGATGATGGATAATAAACAGCGAACAAAGCAACAATGGTTTCATAAAATTTTCTAAAAAGTGAAGTATCTTCTCAACAACGAATAAATGTTGCTCAGTCAATAGTATACTATCGTTAGTGCTCTAATAGTGCGTTTGAATAAAAACAGAAAAAATGCTCTTATATGGTAAAAGACTCTTAAGCATCAGGTAAGTAGAGTTCCATCTTACCGATGTGTCCAAACCGAACTTTCTTGGACGTACACCCATCGCCCTGCAGAAGTTCTTATATGCTGTTATTCTTACATTAGAATTATTCAAGTAAGATATCGCATCACGAAAAGCATTTATATACGAATTCACCCTCTTCAAACCACATTTGACTATAAGGTTAATAATATGACAAGTTCATCGCTGATGTAGCAAGAAGGAATTGACGTATGTACTCAACACTGGAGTAAGAATATCCATGGCCCTAGAGTTCGAAGTGGCATTGTCTAAAGTAATTGAGAATATTTTGTCTGTAAGACCAAATCTTCCATGACTTTGATAATACAGTCCGCAATATTCTCACTCGTGTGTGCTACATCAATTAATTTGAAACCTATAATTATTTTCTTCATTACCCAGTCGTCATTAACATGTTATTGTTGGTTATTGTTTTTCCTAATTGGAACTTATTTAGGCTGCCTTGGATAACTATTTAGTTCATTTTACATTCGGTTTTATTTTATCTACTTGCTGAAATTAATGATTATTAACTTGATGAGTATTCATTCTTGGAGACTAGATGTTAATATTGATTGTGTAATGGTTAAATTTGATAGCTATAGTAGTTGTAGGTGGCATCTTAGGCTTTATTAAGCCGGGGTGTTATAGTTGATATCAGAGCGGGCTTTAGGTCCGTGGTGAATAGATTAACAACTTAGGAAACTTAATTGCCTAAAAATTAGCTTTAGGACTAGTAAAATTAACCAAAATTTGCTAATGGTTAATTAACTTAAAACTTGATACACTAGTGCACAGTAGGATGGGATGCGTCAAGCATCACATTTATGCTTCCGATATGTTGTATTGATGATTTATGTTATGAGATGATCTTGTGTGCTTATAATTTGAAGATATAATTGTTATGTGTGATGATAGTTGATGCTGAGAGGTAGAGACCGTTGTCGTGACCATAGGCATAGCCATGTTGTACCACCGTTTGTGGTATGGGAATAGTGAAGGGTTGACCTCGAATATCTTAGTTACAGGCGTTGAGGATGAGTCTCTTTTAAAAGTTATTGTTTTCCTTGAGTTGTAGTTGGTTATTGTGATTACGGCTGCTTGCGATTGATGAACTTTCTTTGGATAGTGGTTACAAAGCAGTGGATGGGTTTTTATTGATCTTTATTGGTTCCATAAATCAAGCATTTGTTCTTCCAATTGACGAGTTGTTTTACTGCTTGTAAACGTAGTTGATTTACAAGGGGCTAAAGCTTCCTCACATTTAAGAACTTGCAAAAAAAGGTTTCCATTATCCAAAGCATTAAAAGATTGCGTAATCTATAAAGTCAACCCATTGTATGGGCTGTCTTTAGTGCTGTCTATAGGTGACATGAAGAGTCAATATAGACAGCAGCTGTCTGTACCATTGTACATGCCCTGATGAATTGTGATTAAGAATATATCTATCCCTAATTGGAATCAACAAGGTTACTAAGAAGTGTGGATATTGATATAAAATTGTCTTGTAATTGTCTATTTGGTGATCTTACATAAATGCTAGATTTATCAAATTCTTAACATGCTAAAATTGTTGAAATTTGTATAGAGGACTATTTTTAGTTATGATCATAATTTAATTTAACCATATACTGCATGTAATAAAGCAATCTACACAACCGTTGCCAAATGGCAATGGAATTCTGGACAGTAACGCTTCAGAAGCCATAACAGTTACATCGCTTAACCAAATCCAGTGATCTTGCACTCTATGAAAATCTTAGACAATAACCTACAACATTCTTTACATGGCAAAGCTATGAAACAGGATGCACATACCCGAAAACTCTCTCTTGAGGCTCAGTGGCACAACTAACCGAAATAGGGCATCACCAAAATACCAATTCCCTTTATCGTTAATAAACGTAAATCTAATAACATGACAAGGACTTCTAGATCGTTATCCCTCAAAATCGAACGATGAACAGAATTGGATCACGAAACCCTAAGTTCTTCTTCCTCTTCTCCTCCTTCTCCTTCCTCTTCTCCCTAGTTCCTTGCTTCCTCCTTGCTCCTCCTCTACAGGAGCATCAGTAGAAAGAGGTGGTGACAACAGCTAGGGCTAGTGGCAGCCAACACGGTAGAAAGGCGACTGGCACGGCAAGGAGCGGCAGCAGGTGTGCGGTAGCAGCTTGCAACAAGGAGACTGCTAGGGTTGGAGGCGGCAGGGGCAGCAGCTAGCGTTTAGGGTTTGGGTTTGGCCCCTGCCCCTCCTCTTCCTTTATCCGACAGCCTGCCCCCATGGCGAGTCCAAGGTGGACTAGGTTTGGGCCCTAGGCTGACGGGCCCACTTCCTCCTCTAATCCTTCCTTTTCTTTTTATTCCCCTTTCTAACTCTCTTAATTAAATGGGATATCACAAATATAGTTCACCACGTTGCTCTGTTTCCATTTTTTCCTAGAACACGTAAAGTGTTTCTATTTTTTCTGAACTAGTCCATTCGAGTATGCTAGGATCAAGTTTTATTTCTATTTCTACCCTGTCATCGTGTTTGATTCAGCTCTTCGGTTCTTCCTACAGAACAATATTTGCACTCCAGCACTAGCAATTGTTGTATTATATCTTTGTTCTGCTACATAAATAAGATCTAGTCCTGATCTGTAATTTTGCATGAACAGAATTTTGTATGTTGCTGCTTATTCCATGAGTGGTGTTGTCATTGTTGCCAAAGTAGATGTGAATCAGCCACGTGTTTAATGGTCGCCACACCGGTGGAGAGGTCGTGGGCCTTGCTCGCCTGCCGGAGTATTTTCTGCTACATAAATTATAAGGGATGTGCATCCATACCAAATGATGTTTGTCGCGACTTCCTGCTATTATTTTATCTCTCAGTTGATGCTTGCCAAGTACAGCCTAATCACTTGCAAGAGCATAGAATTATGACCTCGAGGGTATTGAGCCAGTCATCACAGCATCGAAAAGTCATGACAATGTATTAATAGGGTTACAAAGAAGTATGGACAGTTAATAAATTGTTGTCCAGTAGCCTTACAGTACAGTAGACTCGCTAGAGATGTCGTCGCCAGGACGGAGCTCCTTCTCTTTCACATGTGTGCCTGCATCCTAGTTTTCCTAGTGTTTCCTTTTTCCCCTCATTTACTATACAGGTAGCCCGTCTTCGGGTGCTATTCTCCTCCTATTCTCCGTCCTTATCGGGTTATCGGGGTCTCACGGGGACCTATACCTAAAAGTTGAATCCCGAAAGACGAAAAAATAAGATCCATAATGTTATAAAATGAGTATGCACATCCACATGCAATATTAAAATGATAATGTTTTTTTATTAATTACATCTGAATAGTAAATGATGCAAATGAGATTATCTAGCTATCGCCTTATCGGGTTATGCGCTAGTGGACTAGTGACCTACATGTCTTATTAGAGGCCTATGCGGGTTGTAGGGATGGGGAGTAGGGGAATGACCCCATCCCCACTTCACCCGATGAAGAATTGTATTTGCATATTATCATCTCTGTAAGAGAAGAAATAGCCACATCTCCATTCCCTAATAGGTGAATTCCCCATCGAAGAATAGGGAATGTGGGCATTGCCATCCCTATATACAGGTAACTTGGCAAAGCAAGCATCTCTTCTGCATTTCATAATATATTTTGATAATGATCACTTCTCACAACTTGAGTAATGTACGAGACTATGACTCAGTCAGTCTCCTAGATAGTTAAAAAAGAAGTAAACTGTGCATGCTTTGGCAGACAAAAAGGATCTTGACCAGGTTTGTCAATTGCTGATAGTACAAATCAAGTTTAGTAAATAAGTACTGCTGCTTTTTTTTTTTTAATAAGAGTAATCGAATTCGAAAAATACGACTTTGAGAGTACCAACCACCAAGTCATCATGTCAAACAAAGGGCTGGTAAGATGTATGACCAAGTTAGTACTCATCTAGGTGACAACTAGTTGCTAGTTGTTTTTTTAGTAAACTTTCATAGAACTAGTGGGTTATTAATTGCATATCTTTTGAACGTCCAATCAGTAGTTGCCTGATAGAGACCACCGGAGGACATCAGAATATTCGTTTTGATTCTCTAGAATTTTTTACAGAAGAAAGCCAGCGTTTTCATGAAATTTTGCAATTGTGTATTCACACTCCAACTTTTAGAAATTAAAATTCAGACCCGACTGCATTATTGTACTCAATTATATGTGGATTTGCAATTAGACCCAAACAATCTAGAGATACACTTCAACCACTGAATTTGTGCATTTGTGTGTTTGGAATTATTCTTCTCATTAATATTAATAATGATGGTGGTGATCATCTCTAAAAAGGAATGTAAAGGCATCAAACAACTAGCGTTAGATCATATTTAGACCAAAGACTTATAATGATCCTTGATGCTCTTCTCCATGCTAGCTAGCTGATATCCCCTCTCGGTCAACCCCGGCTGCAGAGGGAGGACTGAGTAGATGGTGATCAATATCAGTGGATCATAGCTAGCTAGGGTACGAACATGGAGGCCGCCCTTCTGAGCGGATTCATAAAAGTCATCCTGCCGAAGCTCTTCTCGCTGGTTGACGAGAAATGCAAGCTGCACAAGAGCGTCAAGGACGGCATCAGGTCCGTCGAGAAGGAGCTCCGCATGATCGTCGGCGCCATCGACGATGAGCTCTCCTCGCAGATCGAGGATCACGGCGCCGTTCTGCGGCTATGGATCGAAGAACTGCGCCAATTGGCTCATGACATAGAGGACTGCATCGACACCCTCATGTATCGCGCTACTCGGGAGCAGCAATCATCGTTGTTCCGTCGAACTATTCGATCCCCCAATAAGCTGCACACCAATCTGCAGTTAGCCCAGCTGATGCAGCGACTGAAGAAGTCAGCGGAGGAAGCACACGAGCGGAAGAAGAGATACACGGTGCCCGGCCAGCCCTCATCTGCTACCAAGATGGATGAACCGTCATCCTCTGCCTCTGATCCGCGCATCCTTGACGCCGACCTCGTCGGCGTCGACGCCCCCCGGGAGGAGCTCCTGGAGCAGCTGGCAGAAGAGGGCGAGGGGCAGCCGAAGCGGCTGAAGGTGATCTCCATCGTCGGGTTTTGCGGCCTGGGGAAGACTGCTCTTGCCAAGGAAGTGTACAACAGAGAAATCGGCAGCAAGAAATTCGAGATGCACGCGTGGGTTTGTGCCGCGCACAAGGGTCCGAGGGAGGTGCTGGTGTGCATGCTCCGGGAACTTGGCTCTGATGCCCATTCTTGGCCGGGAACCGCCGATGTTGGCCAGCTTTGCGTAGATCTCAAACAACAGTTGGATAAGAAGAGGTTTTTTTTTTTTTTGCTTAATTGGTGATTCATTTTGCCTTGTATTCTAGTTCGACAGCATTTTGTCAAACATGAGTGAAAACTTCGAGAGGGCCAATCTAACAAATTGCGCTCCAAATCCTACTAAGTAGTGGCCGACTTACTACTTGATTAATGTTAAGTAATGATGAACAACTCTTCATTGTGGAATTCCAATTTGGAATTTCCGCCCCTGTTGCTATCTGTACTAGTTTGGGCATCAAATGCATGCAAAAAAATTCTCCAACGTTATTGAGAATGCAGCCTATGGAATGTCCAAAAACCTTCACAATTTGTTTGTTCAAACTCGAAAGATGGAATGGAAAACTAAGAAGAAGAATTTGCTATGCTACTTTACTTATGTGTATGGGAAATTGTAGTGCTGCGAAAAAAAGAGGCAATGTTTGATCAACTTGTTGATTATAGTAGCTTCAGAATGGATCTCCTTTAATTGTTCTTCTTCTTGATTTGTCTTTCAGATATTTCATTGTAATCGATGACATTCAAACAGAAGATCAGTGGAAAACAATCAAACAAGCCTTCCCGGCTGATAAGGATGTCAGCAGCAGAATAATGGTGACGACGACTATTCAGTCAGTAGCTAATGCCTGCAGCTTTGTCAATGGCTATGTGCACAAAATGGGAAGACTTGATAAGAAATTCTCAAAACAATTGTTCTCCAAGAAAGCTTGTCCGGAGAAATATTCACATTACAAGCAACCCGATTCAGAAGAAATTATGAAGAAATGTGATGGCCAGCCACTTGCTCTGGTTACCATAGGTGAATTCTTGCAAACAAAGGGTTGGCCGACAGGACCTACCTGTGAAGATTACTGCAACCAGCTATGTTATCATCTGGAGAATGACAAAACCTTCGAAAAAATGCGACAGGTGCTGAACCGTAACTACACCAGTCTGCCTGACCATGCCCACAAAGCCTGCTTGCTATATTTTGGCATATTTCCAAGTGATCATCCCATCAGGAGGAAAAGTCTGTTGAGGCGATGGTTAGCTGAGGGATTTTTAGCACTAAATTCATCTAGCACTCTGGATCCCGTAACCGTTTTCAATGCGCTTATGGACCGGAACATCATTGAACCAATCAGTGTAAGCAACAATGACATTGTCAAGACTTGCCAAACTTTCGGTATGATGCACGAGTTCATTTTGCGCATGTCCATCTCTCAGAACTTCGTCACATTATTTTGTGATGCAAAGATAGAGCCGAAATACGTTCGCCGGCTTTCTCTCCACCATAACACTGCTACATATAGTGATTGTTTCGACAGTATTGTTTTATCACTTGTCCGGTCTCTGACAATCTTCAGGAAGGCTAGTGAAGCTGTATTGGACTTCAGCAAGTATCAACTGCTTCGAGTCTTGGATCTTGAAAAATGTGATGACTTGAAGGATGATTGTCTCAAAGACATATGCAACCTGCTGCTTCTGAAATATCTGAGCCTTGGGGGCAATGCCACCACACTTCCAAGGGATATCGCAAAACTGAAATATTTGGAGACACTTGATTTAAGGAGAACAAAGGTAAACATACTGCCGGTAGAAGTCTTCCAGTTGCCCTGTTTAATTCATTTGTTTGGAAAGTTTAAGCTTCCGGATAAAGTCAAGCCAAAGAGTGAAGTACAGGAGTTTCTCTCCAAAGGAAAAAGTAACTTGCAAACGCTAGCAGGATTTGCTACGGACGGAAGCGAAAGGTTTCTGCATCTTTTTATGGGTTATATGAATAAATTGAGAAAGGTGAAGATTTGGTGTAAGTCATCTGCGGGCACTACTGAGTGGACTGATCTTAAAAAGGCCATTCAACAGTTCATTCAGGACGAGAAGGAGGCAAATATTGGCAGTCGTTCTTTATCACTTCATTTTAAGGAATGCTCTGAAGGCTTCCTAAATTCCTTAGAAGGACCCTGCTACCTCAGCTCGCTGAAATTACACGCCAACTTTCCTGCATTGCCTCAGTTCGTTGTTGCACTTCGTGGTCTGAGGGAGTTGTGCCTTTCATCTACTAAATTGACAATGGGTGTTCTTGAAGCTTTAAGTAATTTGAGCTACTTGCAGTATCTAAAACTGATTGCTGATGACCTTGATAAGTTCATCATAAAAGATCAGTCATTCCCCAAGCTTCTACGCCTTTGTTTGGTGCTGCAATGTCCGACATTCCCTACAATCGAACAAGGAGCTTTGCCGTTCCTCGACACACTTCAGCTGCTCTGTAAAGATCTAGATGGCCTTTCTGACATCAAAATTGAATGTCTCAAACTTCTTCAGGTGGTCACTCTTGATCCTAGAGTCACTGCAGAAACAAGAGAAAAATGGGAAAACGCCGCTAAGGGGCATCCGAATAGGCCAAAAGTTTTCCTGTCAAAATCTGTCGATGAAGCAGAAAGTGAGCCTACAGGCGATTCTATTGCGTCAGAGCCAGCCAAAAGTGAGGCTACAGAAGATTCTATTGCATCAGAGGGACCAGTACAACAGACTGACATTCAAATGCTACTTAACCAGGGATCCGGATCCTCTTCCATGCCGAAGAAACAGAACAATTGTGCAGTCCAATCAAGTTCAAACGATCAACTGAATTCTGCTTTCAATAACATGGGGCTTTCAGAGGTTTCTCCTGCTTTAAATGAGTTGTCGAACGACATGGTGCCTTCTTATACATGACAAGTATCTTGATCCTTGTAGCGGCATCCCGGTCAGCTTTTTAGACCTATTGCTCTATAAATTCGCTTCTTGTGTCAGTTATTTCTCCTTCCCGCAAAAATCCAAGCTTTCCTACTTTCCATTACTCCACCCTTGATGAAATCAGGGGGGATTCATGCCATACTAGAATTTAGTTGCAACTTGCCATCCTACACATTGTGATGCCTGTTAGTCAGTTAACATTTGCTATGAGACTGAATTACAAGTTGACCCCACTGATGAGAGTTTCGTCCTGTTATAATTTGATATTGGACCGTTTATTAACTACTTTAAAAATATAGCAATAATGTATTAACCATACAGATCAAACTCAGCTAGTTGGAGAGTAGCTGTCAACACATAACTCAAGACTAGGCGATAAGAAGTACATTAATAAATTTAATTTTCCTCGCAAAAAATAAATTTCATTTAACTCGTTACCTCAATAGAAATGTGAAACATCTTATTGACGTGACTCTTCAGTTATCTTGAACTAGTAGTAGCAGACCTATGGTTTTGTTAATAAATTCGGAAAACCTTTTATCGAAACAAAAAAAATCATAATGAGGTGACGTTGCTAAAAAAGTGCTAACTAGACTAGGAAGTTATAAAACAGATACGAAAGAAAATTAACAGTTTTTTGCGCATCAAGTACCTTTTGCTGGTGGTATTTTTATCCAAAGTTGGTGACTTGATGTACATTTTGATTGTGCAGGGTACGTATGGTAAACCAACGTTTCTGGATTGTGTCATCTGTCGTTGGTATTCACCCCGTTGCAGTTACTGTCTCCGTCCATATCGACCAGTGGCCGTCTATTGTAAATATATTTCACCACGTTGCCCTGTTTCAATTTTTTTTCTGAGAACACGCAAAAGCGTTTCCATTTGAGTATGCTAAGGATCAAGTTCTATTTCTACTCTGTCATCGTGTTTGATTCAGTTCTTCGGTTCTTCCATACAGAACAATATTGGCACTCCAGCACTTGCAATTGTTGTATTATATATTTGTTCTGCTACATAAATAAGAGCTAGTCCTGTGCTCAGCCGTGTACGAACTCTGATCTGTAATTTTGCATGAACTGGATTTTGTACGTCAGTTGCTACTTATTTGTGACGAACTAGATCTGTCATCCATGAGTGGTGTTGTCATTGTTGCCTAAGTAGATGAGAATCAACCGTGTGTTTAATGGTCGCCACACCGGTGGAGAGGTCGTTGCGGCCTTGCTCGCTTGCCGGAGTATTTTCTGCTACATAAATTATAAGAATTCGCTGATGGTGCATTCGTGGGAGGGGAGGGCGAGCTTGCCCGGCTTTCGAAGCGTATTAGCTGTCAAAGTTAGTAGTGTCATTTCCACGTAACAAATATAAATAGTCTTGGGTGTATTAGCTACGCGTTCTAGAAACATCATTAAAAAAACAATACAGTATGGTGGAATAACTAACTTTTTTTAGTATTCTAGCGTAGGAGGAAAGAGTTTTGAGACTAGGAAAGGAAACAGAACTACCTGACTTCAGGCGACATGAAGCGACAGTTGATGGCAGATCGGAAATTTGAGACGTCCTGATGATAACACATTTATTTTTGGTTAAAACATTATGATTTATGAGACAAAAAGAGAAAACTAATGACATAATATATTAAGATTTGGTCTGGCACAACTTTATTGTGCTATGTTTTACTGTGCGGGAAAATGGCCAAGAAAGATTTGTTATAGCACTTCGGTCTTTTGGATAATAATCTTTTCGTTTGAAAGATAATGGTGATATGGGAGAAAATAAATGAATGCGGGTTATCGAAAAAGGGAGAAGTTGCGAAGAATCGCTGCTAGAAGAAGGAAGAAGAATATGTTAGATTTAATTCTGATCTAAATCAGATGATTAAAACTAACAGGATCTTATATACGGTAATTGTAACACCCATAAAATCTGTAAACGCGAAAGCATATCCGATGACGATGTCATTGTTCGTCGTAGGATTGATCTGTAGCAGTAGATGTGCAAGTGCTCAAGTTACCTAGGGTTTGGTCTTTCCCAACAAGATGTCAGCCACAAATTTCTAACTACAGATGGAGATATGTGGTATGGTATGAGTTACCCTGCTGAGAGGATCTGACCCTTATTTATAGTCTTTTGGCATAGAATCATATCCCATCCCATAATTAGAGATAGATTCTAAACAAGTCTCTACATAAATTTAAAATCAAAGTCCATATTTTCCTTAATAGATACTTGGACTCTTAATAAATACTTTATTTGATCACTTTATGTATTTGAGCCAACTGAAGAATTGATAGCTAATATTTATTTAAACTCATGTAGGTCCATATTATAAAAATTAGTCCAACAATCTCCCACTTGAACAAATGAGTAAATATATATCAAAAACTTTATATGCTCCAAAAATGTTATCTATGTTATCTTTAAATCAATCAGGTCCATCAATTATATCAACATAGGATCAAAGCGATCTTCGTCACTTTAAAGCGTAACTAAACCTATCAATGGTTACATATGTCAACATAAAAGGACGATATGGATCAAATATGGATGTGTAGTATGGAAATTAATGAGATGTGATCATAACATGCCTAATTCTAACTAATCCAACTTTACACCATACGAGATCAAAACATCTTCTCAAAACCAAATGAGATGATAAAAATTCAGAGTAAAAGAATAAAAACTTTATTTCTCTAGAGAATATAACTGGAGGTCTTAACACCAAACTGGTATTATCATATGAGCATAAAAAATACAAACTCCCACTAGAACTAAATTCCTCAGGTGAAACCACACCCACATGAGCAACATGCTCATAGAACACTTTAGGTGTCAAACCTTTAGTGGACGGATCCGTAATCATGGAGTTTGTACCTATATGCTCAATTGACGATTTACCACTCTGAATTCTTTCTTTCACAACTAGGAATTTGATGTCTATATGCTTAGACTTTGACGAGCTTTGTCATAATATATCTTTAGTGGTCTGTCGGTTTGATCCAAAATTCGCAGCCCTGTGACAGTTCTGCAACCATATCCCATGATTTGAAGCCTCATAGCAAGCAACATACTCAGCTGCCATTGTGGACAGGGCAACGAGTGATTGCTTAGCGCTTTTCCAAGAAATCGCACCTCCACCAAGTAAATAGATGTAACCTGAAGTGGATTTATGAGTATCTTGGTAACCAGCAAAATCGGAATCAGAATACCCAATGATCTCCAACTGATCCGACTTCTTATATGTAAGCATGAAATCCTTTGTCTTTTGTAAATACCGCAACACCCGTTTTGCTGCGACCCAATGATCAAACCCTGGATTGCTTAAATACTTGCTTAGCATTCCAACAATGTATGATATATCTGGTCTAGCGCAAACTTAAGCATACATCAAGCTCCCTATCAAAGATGAATAGGGGATGCTCAACTTTTTCTTAGCCTCAAAAATTATTCTTAGGACATTGGCTAAGACTAAATTTTTCCACTTTTGGCCACAGGGGTACCTAAAGGTTTACAGTTCTGCATGCCAAGTTTTTGTAATACCTTATCGATATAGTTCTTTGGTGATAATCCAAGTATACCTTGAGAATGATCTCTACATATTTGAATTCCTAATACAAAAGAAGCATCACCAAGATCCTTCATCTTGAAATTTTTTAGCGAGAAATCTCTTGGTTTCATGCAACAGACTTATATCATTACATGCAAATAAAATGTCATCAACATACATAACCAAAAATACAAACTTACTCCCACTGAATTTATGATACACACAATCATCAATTGTATTTACCTCAAAACCAAACGAGATAATAACCTCATGAAATTTATGGTACCATTGCCGGGAAGCCTGTTTGAGCCCATAGATGGATTTGTTTAATTTGCATACCATTTCCTTTGGGTCACTGACCACAAAGTTTTCTGGTTGCTCTATATAAATCGTCTCATTAATGTTTTCATTTAGAAACGTTGTTTTTACATCCATCTGATGAAGCTCAAGATCAAAATATGCCACAAGTGCCATAATTTACACTGAAAGAGTCTTTCGAAGAAACCAGAGAGAAAGTCTCTTTATAGTCTATGCCTTCCTTTTGAGTATATTTTTTGGCAACAAGACGAGCCTTATATCTTTCCACATTGCTTTTCAAATCCCGTTTGGTCTTAAATATCCATTTGTAACCAATGAGTTTCTTTCTTTCTAGCAATGGGACAAGATCTCAAACATCATTGTCTTACATGGATTTTAACTCTTCCTTAATGGCATTGATCCTATTAACAGAATTTGAACTTTACAGGGCTTTTTAGAGATTGATGGGATCTTCTCCCAAAATTTTATTACAAACCTCATTCTCGTAAAGAAAGATAATGTAATCATCAGAGATTACACTTCTTCTTTCTCTAGTGGATCTCCTTAATGGCACTGGTTCTTGAGGTTGATGAGTTTGTTCTTCTGTAGGAATATCATTTTGTGGAGGAACCTCATGGACATTATTTTGAATTGTATTCTCCTCAATAATACCAGGTAAATATAACTTGATCCCGATCATTATTAGGAATAACCAAGGGAAGAGAAAATAAATCCCCTTCAGAAATTTCTTCAAAATTAATGTTCCTAACCATATCTCCCCCTTCAAACTCAACATCTCCAAAGAACCGGATATTTTCCGTTTCAAAAATTGCCTTAGTAGTGGGATCATAGAATTTGTAACCCCTTGATCTTTCAGAATAATCAACAAAATAGCTACTAACAGTTCTTGAGTCCAATTTTCTTTTATTAGGCCTGTATGACCTTGCCTCAGATGGACATCCCTATGTACGTACATGTCTGATGCTAGGCTTTTTGCCTATCCATTGTTCGTATGGGGTTTTGTTAGTCGTTTTAGTTGGTACTTCTGTTGAGTAAATAAGCTGTAGTTTTTAATGTTTCTCCCCATAGAGACTCTAGTAAGGTAGAATGACTAATCATGCTCCTCACCATATCCTTAAGAGTCCTGTTTCGTGTGAGAACCCGCATAATTAGACTAAACTAAGCTGACAGTAATCCGCATAATTAGATTTAACTAACCAACAGTAATCGGTAATTAACATAAACTAAAAAAATTCATCAAACCAAAATCAAAAGCGTAATCTCGATTATCATCAGACGCTTAATTAAACATTTAACAACATGAAGCATTGTGATAGCTTCACAACATCATCTCAATACATCTAATAATACATCAATGTTTACAACCATGAAAGCATTACAACATCCATGTACAAAACAGAGATACTATATATATATATATATATATATATATATATATATATATATATATATATATATATATATATATATATATATATATATATATATATAACAATCCAACAGCTTGATACTTAGATTAAATTTTATAGTTAACTACAATGTAAATTACAAAAATCACACAACCAATCAATAGGTAAATTATAAGAATAAATGAAATTACAATTCACAGTCTTGCATTCATTTCACTAAAGCCCTCCTTGTCATTACCTTCTACTTTTCCATTTTGCAGAAACCACAAAGACTTAGAAAATATTTAGCCAAACCAAAAGCGGTAATTATAAATTAGGGTACAACTGGATTGTCGTCAGTCTACCCAAAGTTCAGTAGAACTCCCATATCAACCCCAGTCAGTTGGCCCCTTGTTTTGCAAGTTACCCAGACCGACTAGGATTAATCGACACCTTTTACTTTAGTGGGTCTCATCATTCGGCGTGTTAAAAACCCAGCACCCACTTTGCTAAATTGCCTCAACAGTAATAAAGCCCTACAGTACATCTCCTTTCTAACCTCACCCCTGAACCAATAGTTTCAACCTTTTTAGTTTCAACCCCCTTTTGTTCACAGTGGAGGTAAAGGATAGAAACATGATAAAACGGAATAGGGTCTCGGTAAAGTGGGGAAGACACAGCCAGGAGATAAGCTAGCCGCACACGCAGGGGATAAGGCAGCCGAAGCTCACCCCCAGCAAGCCATCCTCGGGCTACACAAAAATCACATTCACTTCACAAGCCTCATAGAACCAACACTTCAAGCCACACTTCACAGCCGAAAGGAAGGAGGAGCAAGGCCAAGAGCTCCCCCAACACTTTCCTCTCACGGCCATCACCAGAGCACAAGCCAGAGGAGAGGCAAGCTCAGCATCCTCAGCATCATCGCTTGCAAGCCACCCACTGCAAGGGAGAAGAAGGGAGCACCAGCACGAGGCCGGCACTGCTACCCTCTTCCCCCATCCCAGAACCCAACAAGAGGTAACCTCAGTTACACCTCAGCATGCACTACACATACACATCATTCACATCTAGAACATCTCACAGTAGCATCAACAGGTAGCTCTCAGGTCATCTCATCACAGAGCAATAGGGGAAGAAATAGGGAAGGGATGAAGGGGAAGTATTACCTCAATATAGCAGTGAGTTGATACCATCAGTAGCACCCACCTCCATCATAGCACTCATGCATGAGAATCTATTATCACAAATCAAAATCAACAAAACATCAAAAGGTAAATCATGCTTAGCTTAAAACAAAAACGAAAGTAGCAATAAAGGAAGGAGAGGAGCCGAGGGAGTGCTGAGCTGGGTAGCGCGTAGGCTAGGGCGGGCGAGCATGCCCGGGAGCCCAAGGGCCAAGGTGGCGTAGCGGCGACGATAGGAGTGGGGGCCGTGTGGAGCAACTGGAGGCGGGAGCCGAGGAGGAGCACGGCGGTGGCCGGAGGCCAAGCCGTAGGGCCGCGCGAGCGCAGGGGAGAAGCCGAGGGCGCAGCAGGAGCTGGGCCATCAGGCGGGCCGAGAGGAGGTCGAGCCGGGGTGGAGGCGGTGCAAGGAGCTCCGGTTGGGGAAAGCCATGGAGGAGGTAGAAGAGATTGGGGAAAGAAGAAGAAGCCGCAGGGGCTGTCGGTGTGGATACAAGAATGAGGGGATAAGGTAGAGAGAGAGAGGAAATTAGGAAGGATGTAGGGGAATTAGAATATTAGTGTTAGAACTTTAATTAAGATGCTAGCGAAATTTCAGAAAATTATAAAGTAAACTGCATAAATTCTAGTAAATTTGAGTAAGCGATTTGGGTATCAGTATAGGTTGGTAGTAATTTAATAAATGTTGACACTAGATGATTGTTCAACTAAGCTAGATAAAGTACTATAAATTGTTATTATTGAAAGATTAGTTCTCGGGTCATCAAACCTATAGATAGTAGGCAAATAGTTTGGCGTTAGAAACAATCTAATCATACTAGAGTAGTTAAACTAATCAAACTTGAGTTTATTTAGAATTTTGCATATCTAGGTTTGCACGTTAAAAAATCCATTAGGAGTGGGTGCAGATAAATTTTGATAAAACTTAATAGAATGAGAAGGCAAGTAGTAGTTTATTTCCATGCGTTAAGCATGAGTTTCAGCAACCGCAACCCTAGGGCCAGTAGACCAGGTTAATTAACTTGGGGATTGCTAACTCAGCTGGGACCCAAAAAAATATTGTTAAATTAAAATACCCTAACAAAATGAATTAAACTAACTTATGTACTCATAATATCACTCAAAATCAACTAAGTAATTAATTATGTATTATTATTCACTCCGTCATGAAATTGCAGTAGACGAACCAGCGCCGATAGGAGTAGTTGATACAGAATTTTTCGCTGACGATCTTTGCTACCATTTTGAAGGCAAGCTACTCTCTTGAACATAAATATAGATATATTAAATGTAAACTGTATACTGATCTATCATATATGTATTGCATCAAAACTATTTCTCAAAAGCAAATCGATCAAAGATGAAAATGAAAATGAAATAAATGAGATGAGGAAAGAGGACTATTTTGGCTGGTAAAGGGGCCCAGGCAAGGGAAAACGACGATGACAATGAGGTAAGAGGTGGGACCCTTTTACATATGGTTAATATATAAGGACTAACAAAACTCTCACCCGGATCAGAGACCGTAAATTCAGTCCCAACCATTTTCCCGTGTCGACGGGCAAAAAATGCTACCCTGTTATGTGATTACGCTCTCCACATCGGGTAAGTAATAGGTGTGAGTGTGTTAGAGGAACCCCGGAGTGGGGGTGCTATAGCGCTAAGGTGGAGTGTTGGGTGGCGGGGAGTTCAGCCCAACCAACATTACTGGAACTCGGTGGATGACTAGGTCAACACCGTGACAAGGTCAGCACCGGCGAAACGTAATGGGTGAAGACTTAATCACGTAACTTGGAAAACGTTCTGTAGTCTGAACTCGAAACCGTATCAAAGGAAATGCGGGAGCCCTAGCTCAAAAAGAACTCAGAATAGTTATGGGTAAAGTGATACAAACCTGCGCAGTGCTATATCAAATCATGAATTCATGCCAGTCTCTTGGATTACAGTCTATGAGAACCGCTAGGGGGTCTATTCTCTATTCGAGTGATAAGTAGTCTTTTCATAATTAAAATTGCAACATAAATTTTGAAGGTTATTTTCAGAACAAGAGAAGAGGTAGGAATATGATAAGGACAAGAGATAGTCATCAGGTTCATTTTTGCTATTAATGCTTGCTGAGTACACTAGTACTCACTCTTGCTTTCTTTCCCTTGCTTAGATCCTAGTCCGGCCGGGAGTTATCTCGAGTAGGATGAGGGATTTGCAGGTCCCAGGGAGACCGTTGGTGACGAGGGCGTTGGTTACAAGGAGCAGGGCGAGGTGGACGCCCTATTCGACTCGTGGGACGAGTAGATTGCTGGAGGGACCTAGCAGGCAAGTGCGGGAAGTATATTCCCCTTTGTAATTAAATAGTTGTATTCAGAACCTTAGTCTTGTGTGGCTACTGTTGTAATAAAGAGTAGTTTCTATCTTATTGTTCTGCTGTGCTAACTCTGGTAAAGGCTTACTATTTGTTGGAGCAGTGTTCTACCGGACAAACGAATAGTAATCCGTATGCCTAAGTGTGATTACCCTTAGGGTAATGACACGGGCTCCGCATTTCGCCTCTCAGCAACACTGTTCATGCTAGGAGATATCGGCATGGTATACTAAGGGACAATAGCGCATTCCTCTAGGAATTTAGCAAAAGGTCCTGGATATTGTTCACCTAATCCGTCATTTCTGCCATAGTATTATCCACCATGATCAGATCGAACGGTCTTAATTCTTTTGCTAAGTTGGTTTTTCACCTCAGCCTTAAAATTTTTGAACACATCTAGAGACTGTGACTTCTCATGAATAAGATAAATATAACCATATCGCGAGAAGTCGTCTATGAATGTGATAAAATATCTTTGGCCGTTCCAAGAAGCCGTAGGAAATGGGCCGTAGATATCTGTATATATCAGTTCTAAGACATCTCAAGCTCTATTAACACTTAACTTTCTCATGTTTGTTTGTTTCCCCTTTATGCAATTAACACAAATGTCAAAATCTGTGAAATCTAGGGGATCCAAAATTCCTTCTGACATAAACCTCTTAATTCTCTGCATGAAGATATGATCTAAACGCTTATGCCACAAGGAACTTGAATTTTCATTTGTAAATTTTCTCTTTATATCACGAGAAACCGTATGCAGGACTTCATTATATGAGGCAATAGTATCAAGCAAATATATGTTGTCATGCCAAATTAAAGAACCAGTACCAACTTTATTGGAATTCAGAAAAAGACTAAATAAACAATTTTTGAAAGAACAATTATAGCTTGATTTGTCCAATACAGAAATAGAAACCAAATTTCTGCCTAAAAGACGGTACAATATAAGTCTCTTTCAAATCCAAATAATATCCTGTCTTTAACAGCAACCTAAATGTACATATAGCCTCAACTTCTACCTTCTTGCCATCGCCCACATAGATGAATCTTTCAACATCACTTAGCTTTCAGTAGTTCAGGCAACCGTGCATGGACACACTAATGTTAGATGTTGCACTGGAGTCTAACCACCAAGTGTGTTCTAGTACAAAAGTTAGTTAACCTCAGAGCTAACCATAGCAAAAATTGTACCTTTCTTAGCATGCCAAATGTGATATTTGGTACAGTCCTTCTTTACGTGACCATCCTTCTTACAAAAGAAATAAGTCAATTCAGGTCCTTATTTATTCTATTTCTTCTTTATGGATGACACATTTGCAACTTCTTTGCTCTTCCTCTTGTTATTCTTGACTTTAGGGGCCATAGCCAAATGAAATTTTTTTGTTCTATCTTATTTCCATCTATCCTCATCTTGCACATAATAGGATATGAGCTCATTAAGGGATCATTTGTTCTTTTGACAATTATAGCTCACTTTAAACTAATTAAAGTGTGCAGAAAGGGATATCAAAAGTAAATACACGAGTAAATTCTCAGATAGCTCTAACTTGAGTGCTTTTAATTTTGAAATAAGATGATATATTTCCATAATGTACTCCCTTATGTTTCTTTTACCTTTATACTTCATTAAGATAAGTTTTGTTAAAAACGTACTTGTTTCAGCCTTTTCGTTTTTGGCAAACTTTTGCTCAAGACTGTCAAGGAAACCCTTAGCTGTAGTGGCCTGTTCTGATGTGCTATCCTAAAAAACTTTCAGAACAACATGCCTCATAATCACAAGACTCGTGCAATTTGAACGATCCCACTTCTTAGACTCCATCTTTTCCTCAATGGAGTTGTTAGCCACAAGAGCCGCGGGTTGTTCTTTACGAAGTGCAAGGCCTAAATCCATTACCTCAAGAACAATCAAAATGTTCTCTTTATATTCTTTAAAGTTTGCACCAGTAAACATAGGTATTGAATTGATGCTAGTAGAAATATTGAAAGTATAATTTACAGTTGAAATAAAAGAATTAAATGCGCATATTAGGACATGAATGATAAACTTAAAGTTTGATTCAGAATTTATTATATACTATCACGCAAGATACCTAGCACTACATTAATATTTAGTCTTTAGATAGAAATATTAACTTGGAAGTGGTAACCTTGATATAGCAAACAAATACTAATAGTAAACCCTGTCAAACAATGTCTTATTTTGGTCTGACTTATTTTTCACATGGAAACTTGATAACTGTTATATATTTGTTGCCATAGTTGCACATATAATTCGGCCAAATATCGATTTTTCTTTGGGCTAGTCAATAGATACATGAATTATACATAAAAAATACCTAATTGTTCTGAATAAATTAACCTACGTAATAGAGGTTGCTTGGGCAAACATAGAATTTCAATTAAACTATGTAGAACACTCGCTGGCCAAATTAGAATTAATCCAATCATTATTTCACAAGAGTCTACAATTTATCCTACAATACATTATAGAATCATAAAAAAGAAGTGCAAATGATTAATGCTAATAAAAAGACATAATCAATTTGCATTTAATTGAAGATAACAATTTTCACAATTTGCAATTAACAGATTATCACCACCAATATACATACCAAGAAGACGCACAGAACTTGACACGAAAACAATTGAACAACGAAAAAGCAAAAGACCAAAAACTAGAACCCTATACAGGAGCATCACTATTGGTGCATGACGGCTGCTCATCGCCTGGAGGCGGTCACGTAGTAGCAGTAGTCCCTTCTCTTGTCGGTTTTTTGTCGGTCGCACTCTCTGCACTCCGTAATTGGTTGTTGTCTATTCGTCTTCGCCTTTTTTTTCGCTTGAGCGTCGGCTTCGGCGCGAGGCTCTAGTAGAACCGTCGTTTAGATAGCCTGTTTCTTCGCTCTCTAACTGCTGTTTGTTTTTCTTTGCTTTGTCTAATGAAATGATGTGCATTTGCACATCTTTGAAAAAAACATACTAGAACCCGTATATCCGAAGGAAGCAATCGTGGAAGAACAAAGTTTTGGAAGAGTGAAACGTAGACAACAGGAATATGTGCAAAAGGCACGCACATCGACATATGCGTACCAAGAAGACGCACAGAACCGGACACAAAAACAAATGAACAACGAAAAATCAAAAGACCCTCTACTCATGTGTGCACCCTCCAGTTAGTTCATCCGGTGTCACAGGACACCCAAAACAATTTTTAGTGAGAATCATGACCCTCTACTCATGTGTGCACCCTCCAGTCGAATGTCTGTGCATCTAGATCCTTCCTGCTAGCCCAACGAAACCACTAGACAACAACAATCTACGAGGCGCATGAGGCCCAACGAAGCCAGCAGCAGGACACCGAGGTAGCCTATGAGCGACATGTAGGCTAAGGCATCGTTTGCCCTTGAGTCTGATCGATTTGATCGATCCTAAACCTGATCAAAGCTAATAAGTTTCTTCGTTTCGATAAGTATTTTGATCACTATTTCTTTATCATTATGTATTATCATCGGTTATGTTAAAATATTGGTGCTAAATCTTGTTATATGCACTATCATTTAATATAATATTACTTAAAAATTATATATATATATTATTATATACATAATAAAGTGATAAACCACGATCATTTCAGTTCTAATTCCGCACCTGATGCTACAGCCGAGCAGCGAACAGCAAAAAGTTCACGCTGCGCCAACGGTCTCACGCGCACGCCAAACGAAAACAGCGAAGGCGCTGAGAGACGCTGCACTGGCGAGCACGAAAAACGACGCTAGCAGAGAGGCAAAACGGGATGGCCGACGACGTGGGCGAACGTAAAAAGACGCGCACATTTAATGCCGTCGAGCAGCCGCATCGTGCAGAGACTCGCGAGCGGACAGAACGAACGGCAAATGCGGGAAGGCATCAACGACCTGGTGATCGAACGACGAGGAAGCGCTCGCGAACTGCAGTAGGCAAAAGGACGCGCGGTCGACGTCACTCACGTCACGCCGAGCGCTCGCCGATCCTAGGCGCTATAAAGAGGATTTTTTTAAAATAATATTATTTTAAAATATATTTACAAAAATAAATAGTCGCTTGCAAAATTACAAAAATATGTCATCGTCGCATGATTGAATCGCGGCGAGAACTATATCGCCAGTTCAATCGGCGGCAGAACCTCGCCGCCACTCGCCGGCGATGAGGTATTTATCGCCGATTGAATCGGCGACAGAGTTATCGCCGCTTGAATCGCGACAGAATCAATCACCGGTTCAATCGGCGACAGAACCTATCGCGGCTTGAATCGGCGATGTATACCTCACCTAGCCAATTTTGATTTTGCCTATTCCACTTAGGCGGTTGTGATTTTCATACATTTTAAACGATGCAAATCATTAGACTCGCAATAACATTTTATCATCGTCGTATGTTGTTCTACTACGGTAAATTTTTGGAGAATTTAGCGAGGACGTTTAAGGTATGAACGATTCGTAAAGAGGAAGGTAAGTGATATTGCGATTCGCTCGGGAATTCATGCTCGGGAATTCATACACACTGATATTACAGAACTTGTAGCAGAACATCATAACACTTAATTGAAATGATAATTCAGAACATTGATAATAATATTTTTGTCGCGGTCGCGATGTCAACGTCTCCTATGCGGACTGCCGCTAGTTGGGGCACTGGATGAGGTCCCCACAGCGACGTCCGGAATGCCGTTGTCTCCTTGGTCCTGAGTATTTCGTGTGGGGCATGTCTTGAAGGTGTGCCCAGACTCCCTGCAAATGGAGCACTTCTTCGTGCGACGTCCGCTTCGCCGCCCATATCGTTCTGATCGCGCGCACATCCGCCGCCAACCTTTCCCTTGAGCCTAGCAATGTCCGCGGCCCAGATTAGTTGCTCCCAGGTTGGATGGCCAGTGAAATGGCCAACAACAGCGTAGCCATACATCTCTCCACTCCATGTTTGCATCACCGCCTCCTTGGTGAAATAGTGAGAGAGGTACTGTCCGGGATGGTGTGCCACCGTCGAACAGGCGGCCATGACATGGGAGCAGGGCCTATGCAGAAGAAGGGGCTTGTTACAAGTGCATACACAACTATTGCGGCGTAGCGTGCACTCATGGGTGATCCTCTCACGGTTAGTCCCGCGACGTCCTTTATCCCTGCACATTATCTCCAAGCGAAGCTCCCTCGTGCCCATCTTGAATGCCGGTGCATTTCACCCTTCTTGCTCTTCTCCTCCATGTATGCGGTGATCATGGTGGAGTAGAGTACTCTGTCATTTTCCATGGCGAGCGACGTATTGCTGCATCTGTTAACAAAGTAGTTTGTGGTACCGCGGAGAATTGGCTCCACAATACCAACCAAAGGGAGGCACTTGGCACCGCGCATTACCCAGTTGTAGACCTCAACTAGGTTGGTGGTCAGGATACCATATCGAGCACCACCCCTGTCATGTAGCAGCGACCACTTCTCCTTAGGCTCGTGCTCAATCCAGTCTGAGAAGCATTTGACCAGTGCTCTGTCTTCCTCGTGACACTAGGAGCGCTCAGGTAGATGTGGCAATGCCGGGGCACGGGTGGCGCTTGGGGCGGCCCTTCTCCGCCTCCCTTACGTGGGTTTGGGTTGGTCGTCCGAATCTTCCGAGTGTTTGAACTTACGCCGCTGGTTACGGTTGCTGCACAGCGCTTGAATAGATTCATCAAGTCCTTGTTGCGAATCGCTATAGAAGTTCGCACCCAAGTGCCTCATGCACCACCCGCTCTGTAGATCCGCCATGGAAGTGGTACGTTCTCTCCTCGTTGTAGATGAGTTGTTGCACGCAGCAGCTGCGTGCGGCCATGTATGAGGCATACGTTGGGACGGTCACCGCACTGTAAATCCTCACATTCTTCAGGAACCACGACCTGGCTATCGTGTTCTCGCCAACGAAAGCGAATGCCATGGGAAGAACTTGATTGTTTCCGTCCGTCGCTATTGCAGTCAGTATCTGGCCCTTGTACCTCCCAGTCAGGAACGTGCCATCGATGCACAAGATTGGACGACAGTGCCGGAATGCATTGATGCATGGACCAAAGGCGAAGAATGCTCGTTGTAGTACCCTCTTATTAGGCCACTGGCGTCTTGAATGGCGACATGAGTGCCGGGATTCCTGTCTTGTATGACTCGGAGTTGCCCAGGGAGGTTGTGGTAGGAATCCTCGAACGTGGCGAACCTTGATTCCAATGCCTTCTGTTTTGCCCTCCAAGCCTTGGCATAGCTGATAGTGTACTGGAACCTTGCCTCAATGGCCCGAATGATGGATCGTGGCTCAAAATCTAGGTTATCCACGATCTCACCGTACATGAGATTGGCGATGAAGCCTGATGATAGGTTCCGGTGGGACTGCACTGACTCAGCGACGACGCATGTGTGAGGGACCACTATGGAGCACTTCCAGTAGGTGTCCCACTTGGGCTGAAATGCGTGCACGCGCCAAGGGCATCCCTCTATGCCGCACTTCACGTCGTAGCATCTTGGGGTAGACTTGACGACGGTGAATGTGCGACGCACCGACAGTGCCCAGAATTTGACCGCATCCTGCACGGCCTCCTTGCATTTGTACGTAGCTCCTAGTCTGACCTCGCTCTGGTCGTACTCCCACGGTACATGGGAGCCTTCCTTGACGACGAGGTTCTCGAACTGGTATGTGTTCCACTCGGATGGAACCGCCTGCTGGTCTGCATCATCATCGTCATCGGAACCTTCATCTTCGGACAATGCCATGTAGTCCTGGTCTTCGAGATCCATCATTTGCACCAGGTCTTCAAGCTCCTCCCCCTCATCAGCAAGGCCACTAGCTTGTCTCACTGAATGAGGTAATTCGGCATAGCCTTCGTCGACGACATCAGCAACCTCTTGCCCTTCTGCCATTGTGTGCGCCGAGTCACCTATTTCTTCCTCGGTGTCAGCAACTCCTACTTGTTCTGACGCAGATGCAGGAGTGGGTTTTGCAAACGCCTGGACCAGAAAGACCAATTTCCATCCCCTCTCCCTCCCCATGCCTACATATGACCGCCATGAATTTGTTCCCTTTAGTTGCACTAACTCCCAATACGTGGGCTGTCCTGCCCGGGGGGCAAGGCAACTCAATGTCGATCGTGACATCACGATCCACTTGGAACGTGTGGAACAACCACCGCATCACGGCGCCAATGTACGTTGCTCGAGTCTTACTAGGGCACGTCGCGACCGAAATAACTCAAATCAATTCCCTCGGGACCCTCCATAATAGTCCCTCGGCCGTAGTAAATTTTGAAATTGAGGACGTCAGACATATTTGACGCACTGTAGTGCGAAGAACATTTACACGATGAACTACATATGTGGAACTAAATAGCCGACAAAAAAGTATGTAAAATGGACTTCACTACATAACAGTACATAAAAAATCATGTAATCCATTCTGTTAGAAAAAATTACCCGAGAGGTCAGCAACTGGACGAGCAGCGCTTCGCTAGCTTTTCTCCTACTCTCTGTTCTCTCCTTCTCTTTCTGCTGAGTAAGACTGAGTCCTATGTGGGGTTTCGAGAGTTACAGGAGGGTTATATACAGGTCAGGACTTGTCGCCAGTTTAAACGGCGATAGCTTCCTGTCGCCAGTTGAACTGGCGATACATACATGAACCGCGATGCGGTTCAATCGCGCATGTGATTCAATTTTGTAACTTATTGCGGCGGGTTTTTCTTGTTGTAAATATCTTTTTAAAATATATCGTGCATTGTTGCAAGATTTTATCGAGGACGATTGAGGGATTAATGATTTGTAAGTACGAAGTGATATTATAATGCGTCTGGGAATTCCTACACAACTCCGTTGGAGAACTTTGGAGAAATGACGCAACAATAGCAATAAGACATTTCGGAGGAATAAGGGGATTACATGGCACGCAGGACAACGAACCGAGGACGGTACACGCATGCCTTTAGGGAAATTGAAATACATGGGATCTGTGGAGGACTACGGTAGAACTACTGAGTGGAACGTGGCCATTTACCCTTGCGGCCCAGCTCGGCGTTGTACTCCTCGCCTTGCGCCTTAGCTCTCGCCGCGATGGCCCTCTTCCGCTCCCTCTCGGCCTCCCATCGCCTCGCATGCTCATGCTCCTGCTCCTCACGCTGCCTATCCCGCCTACCTTGCTCGGCCTGCTCAGCTTTCAACTCTTTGAGGCGCCTTTCACGAGTCTCGATGTTCTCCGTGGCCCAGCTCTTCCGTGTCAACAAAGACCACATGTCGTAGGGGTGGATCTTGTTGTCGATCCACTGCCGGAAGTCGCATAGGGGTGGCGGAGACTGCGGTGGGTAAAGAGAGTTCGTTATGCCGTTACGCGAAGAAAAATAGCATTGTACCATGAAATACGTTTCATTACCGGATGCCTGTCGTTGCTGTCCACGGCGTAGTTTGGGCAGCACCAATAGCGCTACCCAATGGTCCACTCATCGGTTGATTTGACGCACTTGGAGGTGTCCCGACACCAGCATAGGGGTGGCGCCACCCCTATCGGGGGCCCTTCCGGAGGGCGTTCCTCGGGCATAGGTGGGGTCGCGGCTCGACCCGAGAACCATGGGCGTACGAGGCGACTTCCTCGAGATCCACCGCCTTACGAAAAGTTTTGTGTGTGAAAGGTTCCTGACTAGCGGCATGATAGCGAGCGCTGGTCTCATGGGGAGACACCCAATCCTTCAAAAGCTTACGGATTTTCTCCCATTCCTTCTCCTTGTCCATGTTTTCTACTTAGTGGTGTTGTTGTGGACTTGTTGGACGAGTTGCGCTGTATTTATAGCTAGAGCGGACGGAGCCGTAGCCGGGGCTCTCGTCTTGGTAAAAGGTGCCTCGTCGGGTCAAATTGTCCTTAAAAGCTGGCTAGTATGGTCACATCGCCCGTAAAAGCCGCTCGTATGGTCGATCGCCCAAAAGCCGCTCGTCCGGCCACATCGTCGTGGAAAGTCGCCTCGCCCGGTCACATCGTGTTGAAAAGTCGTCTCGCTCGTCACATCGTCTTTGAAAAGTCGCCTCGGCCGGTCGCATCGCCCGTAAAAGCCGCTCGCTCCGTCACATCGTCCTGAAAACCTAGCTTGTGGGGTCAAATAGTCCTACAAAACTAGCTCGTCTGGTCACATCGTCCTGAAAGCTAGGTCGTTTGCTCACGTCGTTGTCAAAAGTTTCATAGTCTCATCACGTCGTTGTCAAATGTTTGATAGTCGCATCACGTGGTGTTCAAAAGCTTTTCGTATCGAAACTGGAGACTGTTATAATAATAGTTGCAAACAAAATAAAATTTACATAGCTACCATAATAATAGTTGCAAACAAAAATCAATATCTAGTGTCGTCCCCTCTTAGGGGCCACCCCGCGTGTCGTCCCGGGCCTCGCCTGTCGCTGGTGCGAGTACGTCAGAGGGTCGGGCTACCTGACTACCCGACCCGTGCGAGTAGCCCGCGGTGGTGTCGCCAGGGGCTCTGCGTCGGTGGTTCGCGCCGGCCGAGTTCAGACGGCCGACGAACCCGACGCACCGTACAGCTGAGAAGCCTCCAAAGAGAACTGTGTGTCACGCGGATCCCTGAAGAAGTCCTCGATGGGTGCCGATAGGTATACATTGTCTGGCGACAACGTATCGTCCTCCCAAGTCGTTCCTGCGAATAATTACGTTACAAACATAACCATGGCGGAAAGGACGCTACTCGATCGAGCGGAACTTACCTGTTGGCCCGAAGATGTGCTCGGACGACGCGGTATAGTCCTGGCCCGCGTACGGGTGGAGCTGAGGACCTGTAATAGAAGATAGTTGTTACAAACTTTCGAGGTTCAAAATGAAAAAGCGATGTGAGCGTGTCGTACTCACCTCCGGTATGTCCCGAGGTGCTCGCCCCACTCCCGCCACGCGACGCGCCCGCCCGAGCGAGCAGAGGTCGTGTCTCGCCACCTCGGTGACCCCTCGCCCCGGGATCGGTCGGTCCACCGGGTCGATCGGCATGCGACCCGCCCCGATGTGCACTCCGTGCACTCGCCTCCTGATCCGCTGCAGGAGCCCTCTGGTCTCCGCCAGCGTTGTCATGTGCTGCGCTGTGTCTACCAACTCGACGATCTCCCGGTGAAGATCCACCTGCACAGGTAATCAACAAGTTGTAGACCTAAGTATGTCAAATTAAATATGAAATAAGGACCGTTCAGTACGTACGCAGCGGTGGAAAACGGAGCCCGACTGAGTGGGGTACGTGTCCGACGTCGCGGCCTCATGTCGAGGAGGGTCAGCCACGACCCGGACGCACCGAACCCTCGTCCGAGTAGCGTACCACTCCATGTACTGGTCGTACATCTCGGGGTCGTACTGATCTTGCCCACACTGTACGAGGTCCTCCTGCGCGCTACTCCAACCCTCGACCCAAGGGGCCATCCTGTCCGACCAGGAAGTCGTGCCACAAACACCCTTCCTAGTGTACCTGTGGACGACAAGAAAAATATTTGGTGCGGATGTAACACATATTTTATGAATGAAGTAAAGAGTGAACTTACGCGTGTACGTGCGCCGGCACCCGCCTCCCCCCAAGGGGCTGGGACCTCTTGTCGAAGACCGAACTGGCGCATGACACGCTATACCTGGTACTCCTCCATGAAGATATCATGCACTAAGGCACTCCGCGTGTACCAGTACAGGTAGTCTCGCGTGCACAGCACCGACAGTCCATTGGGGGCGCGCGCGATCACCCTGGCGTCACTGTACGGTGTCCAGATGACGCGGTCATCGGTCAGCTGATCGAACATCGCAACGTACTCCGGGTAAGAGCCCTGCGAGGTGATCGGCGTGAAGGTGACCTGTGCAATAGAACACTGCAAACTAAGCACACGAAATAGTGATTGCAATACGAAAACAATAAATGACAGAAACTAACCCGCGGCGGCACCACGCGCCCATGGTGGCCGGTCCGGATCGTCGTCGCGGACGTACAAGCTATCCTCGTCGCTCCCAAGTCCGGTGTGGTCGTCCGATCGGAAATGCTCCAACGACCACACCGCGAGAGAAGCGGGCATCCCGAGAGGATGGAGCCGCCGCGGCGCACGCCGGCACGCTGCCGCACCGCGGGCGCGTGACACATCGCGCCAAAGACGGCCGACCCCACGCGCATCGCGGATCCGGTCGACCGGTGAGTCCGCCACCTCACGCGCATCGGATGTAGTGCTTGTCGACGCCGCCGCCGTGGGAGCCTGTGAACATGACCCACCCGAACAACTACAAATGTAGGCCTCGGCGCCTCCCAACGACGTCCACGGTTCTCCGCCATACGCCGCCGCAAGAAGACACGTACACGCCAGCAAGGTTCACATACGAATTGTTGCAAGAGAAGAATAGTTACAAACACTTACGTAGAACTGGCAAATTCACTTCAGCGTGGGCCCGTGCGGGCTGCTGAACTCCACGTACCCGCTGCCAAGCGGCAGCACATCGTGGAACCTAGCTAGGAGGTCCGTGCGCCACGTGGCCGGGACGTCGTGCGCCGCCATCGGAGCGCCTGCGCGATAGCTCACGTCCTGCAGCGTCGGCGTCATCTCCCCGCACGGGAGGTGGAACGTGTGCGTCTCTGGCCTCCAGCGGTCAACCAGCGCCGTCAGCAGGGCCCGGTCGTACGGAAAACACCTAGACGTACGACCAGCACGCTGGTCCTGATCGTCCTCCACCGTCGCCTCCACCATCCTCGCGAGTGGAAGGAGGCCTGCCGCTCTCAATCTGCGTCCAATCGATTAAACACAAACATGAGTCAACGCAAAATAATCAGACCGCGATTGAGTGCATGAAGGACACAACTTCACGTACCTCAGAATCCAGTCTCGGTGCAACCTCCATGCCTCGATGGGGTGCGTGTCAAACGCCTCAAGCTCTATCGGCGCCTCGCCCTCGGGAGCACGGCATCGAGGCGCGCTACGGTGACGCGTGTCAATCATCGGGTCAAGCAACTCGTCTCGACTCGCGTCGCCATACACGAAAATGCAAAGAAAAAAAGTTCATATTTTTTCATGCATCTTTACATAGCCTATGTAGCAACTACGAATTTTCTTTACAAATTTAATACATGTCATTCTATTTTTCTAGTTTAAATGGTACTTTCTGCACTAACAAGATATTGATCGCGCACTAACACAATAATAACAATAAGACTAACAAAATAATAACCGCGCACACTTATTCTCATTGCTCTTCCGACCTAATCAACTACTTCGTGTTTATCTCACAATGTACCATACTCAATTCTATGTCGTTATTGTCGCAATTCTATGTCGCTACACAACTCAAAATATGTACTACACAGTTCGACTACATTTATTTAACCTACTCAATTCTATGTCGCTATTGTCACAATTCTATGTCGCTACACAACTCAAAATATGTACTACACATTTCGACTACATTTATTTAACCTACTCAATTCTATGTCGCTATTGTCGCTATTCTATGCTGCTACACTACTCAAAATATGTACTACACAGTTCGACTACATTTATCTACCTACTCAATTCTATGTCGCTATTTTTGTTTGCTAACCTACAAGGTTTGGACGTAACGTACACAGTTTCAGAAAAATTTACCTGCAAGATGATCGCTCGGAACTGATGCTCTGTCAATCTCTCTCCTCCGCGACGAACCGGCAGAGCTTCGCTACTATTTCTTCTCTCCCTCTCGAACTCTCTCTTGTAATTTTTTGGAATTAAAATGAATTATGCACTGATTTTTTTGGGTTTTTATAGCGGGTCTGCCGCCAGCTCAATCAAGCGGCGTAAACCTATCGCCGCTTGAATCAAGCGGCGGCGAACGATAACTACTTGAACGGCTATAGGTGGCGACAGAACTCTGCCGCCGATTGAATCAAGCGATAGGTTCTGTCGCCGCGCTCAATCAAGCAACGATGATACATTTTTGTAATTTTTAGAAGCGACTATTTATTTTTGTAAATATCTTTTAAAATAATATTATTTAAAAAAAATTCCTATAAAGAGAAGGATATTTACATAGGCACTGGGCTGATGAACGAAGACCTGTGGTAGAAAAGAGACGATTGTATCTACTGGAGCACGATCTGGGACATGCAAAAGTCCATTAGAGAAATGCTACGTTTGGCATTGCAGTAGACTATGATAATCTCGTTTGGTTGAGCTGTTTTTAGATTTTGGTTGTTTGCTCAGCTATTCTTTTTTCTTCACCAGGTCAATAACGGATATATTACCAATACCGAGTTCCAGAACATACGAGATGGAATGTGATAGGACAACCATTGGATAAGAAACTTTATCTAACTTAGTATGATTTTACCAAACACACGCCAAACAGAGTAATAGATTTTTCACAGCTTCTTTTTTTAACAACAGCTTAAAAATTAAGAACAGCACAGCAACCGCAAATGTAATCAAAGCGAGAATTCATTCATGCTCGAGGACTCAGTGTCAGCATTAGGCATCACGCAATGCAGGCGCGGCTCATAAAAAGGTCCAAACATCAGAAGCGATTGCAAATCTAACGTAGAAGGATATAGCAAATGGGCACCTCCAATGGGGAACGTACAAACTAAACCAACGGAAAGCCAGTGACCAACGACACCTGCTATAGATCTTACAATTCTTGCAAATGAGCACTACATTGAGGATTCACACGACATTTCTCACACGAAGGTGCAAGTAACAGCAGAGAACATACATTCCCGAAGCATTCGTCGGCCAAAACTAAGAAAATAGACGCAAGATGAACTGAAACTAGAAATCACAATAGGGAAGCTCTCTCAAACTACTAATTTCTGCACACACGCGGCCCTGAATTCATGATATCCCTATGTTGAACTTTGTACATCAGTTTCATACTGTAGAATGTAAATACATGGCTCCTTCAATGGTAGATAAGATTCTACTGTACACAAAGGCTATAGCATAATAGCAACAAATACCACAACTGAATTCAAATCCAAGCATATAAGATCATGCTTGTTTGCTTTAGCGATGCTACTTTGGGTTATCGGCATGTGCGTCGATTCAGCAGCACTGAAGAGAAGACAAAATGGGAGATTTACAAAGGCATCCACCAATTAGTTGAGACTTGAGAACACTAGAAATAGCCAGGTAGAGGTGTTTCATAATCCCACAGCTCCTTGAATTCACTCATGAAATGGCTTTCATCCATATCTGCTGAGTCCTCGAGCATCTTTTCTTGCATAGCCTGTCATATCAGCAGTCAGAAATGGTTATATAAACAGTATATGCCTACCATTTGGATAGAACTGCGGGAAAACATGTAAATGCTCAAATTTAGTTCAAAATATGGAATTTCTATAAAACCAGGACACTACCTGGGACTCTTGCATTCTTGATACAACAGTCAAAATCCTGTGGTACTGGTCTCTTGCTTCTGGGTACTGAGCCATGGACTTTACTCTGGCAAGAGCTTTCTTCAGTTTGCTTTCGTCCTTGCAAGAAATCATAATCATCCACAGCAGGTTTATCTGTGATCGAATTGCTACCTGTTCCACCCCTGCTGCTCTCTATTGCACCTGCTGCAGACCGAAACCCACGTAATCCAGCACCTCTTCGCCTCCAACGCAGTATAACTTTCTCCATTATCCCAACAGACCAAACTATTTTCCGATAATGCTACCTCACTTGGTGGCCTCGCACATGAGCCTATCCAGTACAAAAGCAAATTCAGGCATATGATGAATCTGTGCTAGTAGCCAATGACACAAATTGGACGATTCTCTAAAAAAGCACGAAATGGACAGTACATTGTGAATTCACACTGAGCAGTCGTAAAGCACAATAAAGAAACTCACTATGGTAGCATTCATCTTAGTATCCCATCCCAGAAGTTTTGCTATCAGACATTTTTACAATGCACAAATCAATATTCCAGGTGGCGGACAAACAACAAACTTCACAGTGATTCTATTTGAACAAATGAATGACAATGAGTACTGAGTGTTAAGAAAAACTAGAACATTCAGTGGATTCTGATATATACAGTTAACATACCTGGATCTTTACAATTCGCTGTCTAATAAGAAGAAATTACTTTCTCCCCTTCCATCCCCTGAACTTATTTTGTATGCGAGATGCAGGCATGCAGCAGCATGCAGGGGATCAAGCTGCCCTGGCTTGGATGGCTTGACAGACAGGAGTAAAAGTGCATGTTTGTTCGTATCTTCTGCTGAGTCTTTCTCTAGAACCCCTTGTTCACCTGATAAGCCTTTCTCTTGCCTCTGATGCTGTTTCTCTAAAGGACGATATTCTTCCTCAACCGAATTCACCCATTGTACGTTAAATCTAGGGCACCTTGGATGCTTGCTAATGGCGTCCTTGAACACTGACTCCGCAGCTCTCCTGTCAGATTCGTCAGCACCGGTGGCTGCCCCAATTCGTCCAGCGATGTCCCGGAGATTTAAAAGGTTCTCGATTCCGGTAAGCATATTTCCGTAATTCTGCCCGATATGGGTGTTGAACCCTAGCTTGAGCCTCCGAAGATTGGGCATTGCTCCTGCCGTGAAGGCGAGGCACACTAGACCACACCTAAATTTGAAATACTTGTGTTGGACCGAAAAGGCGACTAGAGGGGGTGAATAGGAGCACGATCTCTTTTTCACGAAAAATAGATTCAACAGGATGTTTACTCCAATAGCTATGAAAGCTATGAAGATCACTCAACGAGTACAGTGAAAGACTTGTGTTGAATCCAAATCAAAACCCCAAACAAGAGACCAAAACTAGAGATCAAAAAACTCTAAAACAGAGGGCCGGACTGACCTCAGGCAAAAGTGCGGACTGACCCGGGGCTGGACTAACCTCAGGCAAAAGTGCGGACTGACCTCAGGCAAAAGTGCGGACTGACCCGGGACCAGACTAACCTCAGGCAAAAGTGTGGACTGACCTCAGACACGATGAACAGGAAAATCAGCTCGGGTTCCAAAACGAAAAACGGTCCAACTTTTGATCCGTAAGGTCAAACTCCACGAAATTTGAACCACACCTTCTTAAAGATATTAGGAACCTATTCCAATCAAAGATTGCAGAGATCCATGCCAAAGTTCCTATCTTTTTCAGTTTGAACGAAGAAGGGTTCAAAACCGAGCAAAAATTGAAATATGATCTAGAGACTTGCTCGTGGGTGATTGATGATCAAGATGACCCTAGATGGGTTCCCACATGTTGCAGCAAGTTAGATCACGGCAAGAAACAAACCAAAAACTGACGGATCAAAGAAAGTCTCAAAATCACCAAATAGAGAGAAAGAAAGCAAATAAACTCATCTTTGATATAACTTTCTTTGGATTGATTTGATATGGTATTGGTTTACAGCCACTTCATCAATGGAGGACAAAAACTCAATACATGAGCACGAAATCAAATCCAACTCTCTAGAACCCTAACATCCAACTCTCTTCTCCCTAAGCACAAATGCAAAACTAAGGTTTTCAAATATGAAAGGGTTGAGGGGGTGCAGCCACCTCCCTCCTCTATTTATAGTGGAGGCTTAGACCTTCTAGAAGAGTTTTCCTAATGGGCTCCCGTTAAGGCCCAACACAAATGGGTCACACACGCACGCATTTTAAAGCGCCGTCTTCATCTCCTCTTGACCTAATTCGCTTCTCCACGCACCGTCTTGCGCCGCGGGTTAGCAAAAGGTCACTAAGGCGGTATTTGGTAAAATTACAAAAACACCCCTTCTCGGTCCTTCTTCAAAGACCGAGTCCAATCTTCGCGCGATCGCATGCTCCGCCACGTGTAGGTTGATCCAACGGCTCTCATCATGTCGGCAAGTCTCTCCCATCCGCTCCCACCGAAACCACCATGGCACTTGCACCACCCCGCGCCGCTTGATCCAACCTGTCGCCGGAATCGCGGTTCGGTCACCTTTGTCCTTTGCGCCATGCTTGACTCCATTGACTTCACCCGCATCGCCGATCGTTCGAACCTCGGCTCTCCAAGCCTAGTCCCGATCATCCTCGCCGTTGACCGTCGTTGATCACCAAGCAACCTGCACAACAATAGACAAGCAAATCGAAACTGGGAACAAGTTCTTCACAACTTGACCCACGTTAGTCAAAACATGCATCATGCAACACATATGCACTGAAACCCATGAACTTGACCTAACATCATTCCAAACTATGACGAAAACGCGTGTTCGACAAACCGTTAATGACATTGCCAATTGTTACATCATCCAAAGATCATAAGCATATCCCCATGATATCCACAATCTCCCCCTTGATGAACACATTGACAATTCCCAACAAAAGCAAATATTGAGGTTTGAAAAGGAAAAACTCGACGTTTTCGCATAAAGGCGCAACTTGGTCCAAATGCAAGAGAAAGCACAGGAAATGACCAAGTTGGCTTCAGAATAGTATAGACAAGTGAGATAAGGCAAACGAACGCGAGAAAGCTTCATTTTTCAGAAAGAGTCAAAATCTCACTTAAGGTCCATATGAAAGAACAATTGTTCGATATGACCTTTGATCATCGTGAGGATCAAGAATTGCAATTCAAGTTCAGAAAGGGCAATAAGACCATAAGAATGCAAATAAAAAACTCCCCCTCACTATGATCCTCAGATTTCAGAAAATTTCAAATTCTCCAATTTTCTCCCCCCTTTTTAACACTTTTATATCTTCTCCCCTTTATACACCTCGAAATATCTTCTCCCCCTTTGACAATGGAGTCATCAAGGAATCACGCCTTCCTCTCGTCCAGAGATAACAAATGCAGAATGAGGAAAAAGCATAAGAAAGAGCATGCATGAAATGCAACGGAGTGGCTTCATATTTTTTGTATTTTTCAATTTTTGATTACAAGAAGCTTTGGAGATTTCCCAGAAGAACAAGCTAGCATTTCTAATATTGCACAAACAACATATCAGCCTGAAAGCGCTAGCAAGATCATGATAAGACATATATAACAAAGCTAAAACTAGAAGGCTCAATATAAAGCAGTGAATTTTAGCATTTTAAGCAAAGCTTCAAATCTAGCAAGTTCATCAACAGGGATCCTAAGATGATACCGGCCATGTCAAAATGTCAATGTAAGATCAAAAAGCTAACAATGACCACAGTAAGAGACAAACAGGTCCTGAGTTGAATCATTTTGCTCAATTTTTCTCAAACACCCATTTTTCAACAGTTTTTCATTTGAAATGAATATTGAAGTTGATTAAAGGTATATCTTAGTGAAGAAGATCCTGGACTAGGAGCCATCCACAAACTCTTCCTAAGCTTCTACCAGGGCGACAAATCTTGAGGTTCATGTTAGTTTTGACAAGTAGTCCCCATGAGATCGTCTAGATCATCAAACTATCTCCAAGTTCATGTCTATAACATGCAGTCTCGTGAGAGTAGTTTGGCACATTTTAAGCACAAGACAATCTTTAAATTTGATTTTTCATTTTTCACAACAGCAGATTTAGATTCTTAAAAGAACAAGAGGCTCAAGTAATGATCAATACTAGATTCAAGAGCTAACGCAGCAATTTTGACTGGGCCAATGTCACAAAAGGAGCACTAATTGCGCAACTAGCTAAAATATCCACAAATTGCAGTTTTTAGTTCAAGTTGTCTTAAAGTTACGCTCATTCAAGAAAGACTTAGCTACACATGTGACACATGATAATTCTAGCAAGTCAAAGAACTAGACATGACATTGAGCACTTGAAATACTAAAGCTCAAGAGGGTAATAAGCAAAGCTTCATCAATTTTAAAAGACAAGCAGAAAAGCTTATATTATAATGTATCTTTTTGGATTTCCAAATGAATGCAATATGATACAATGAGATGCACACAAGACTTAAAAAGCCTAAAAAGATCAAAAGAAAATACCACTAAGGTATCAGAAAAGATCCAGAAAAGCTCAGATGAACAAGGAAAGTTCAGAAAATAAGGAAAGTTCAGAAGAACAAGGAAAGTTCAGAACAGAGCCAACAAGGAAATGCCATACTGGAGGGTAGAATGTAAATACCTGAAGATGCGCTTAACGGCTTGGCGATGGGAAGTCCTCGGAGACGCTTGAAACCTCGCACGCAGGCGCACCGCGAAGTGGATGTCGGTCTTGAGGCCATCAGTGCGGGGGAGCCAATCATGCCGCGGTACTCGCGTTGATCCATGGCTTCTCCTTCCTCATGCGGATCCAAAAGATCGAAGTCGCCATGGGAGTGGCGATCGGCTTGCAATCACCCATGTCGGCGTTTGAGCGGATCCTTGGTGTGCCGTGCGATGGATGAAGATCCCTTCCTTGCATTGCTTGATTTGAAGCCCCGAGTAGTTGAGTTCTCCCATCATACTCATCTCAAATTCCTGGACATGGTCTCGAAAAACTGAAACAAGAGCATGAGAAGAACCACCAAAGATAATATCATCTACATAAATCGAGCAAGCAGGAAGTCATTGCCACGTCTAAGGATGAACAGGGTCTTGTCTACCTTACCCATCTCAAAATCATTCTTAAGGACAAAAGTCTTAAGTCTATCATACCAGGTTCTAGGGGCTTGCTTAAGACCATACAAGGCTTTGGATAGCTTGAAAACATGATGTGGATACTTAGGATTCTCAAAGCATAGGGGTTGCCTAACATACACTTCCTCCTCTATAAAACCATTCAAAAAGGCACTCTTAACATCCATCTGATATAATCTAAAGCCCTTAGAAGCAGCAAATGTAAGCAGAATGCGAATGGCTTCTAGTCTAGCAACAGGAGCAAAGGTCTCATCAAAATCTAACCCCTCAACTTGGCTAAAGCCCTGAGCTACCAACCTAGCTTTGTTTCTAACCACAGAACCATCCTCATTTTGTTTATTTTTGAACACCCAGCTGGTTCCTATCACATTATGACCACTAGGAGGCTCTACTAGGTTCCAGACCTTGTTCCTCTCAAAATTCTCTAACTCCTCATGCATGGCATTAACCCAACTAGAATCAGATAAAGCATGTGATATATCGCGGGGTTCGAAAGAAGCAACAAATGCAGAATGAGAGTAGAGACTTGGATCGTGATACCTGGAGCGAGTGACTCGCTCATGAAGATTACCAATCATCTGATCCGGAGGATGACGCCTCTGAATGTGAAGTGGAGCACCCGGGGGAGACAGCATCTCTTCGACCTCCGCAGGTACTGCTGATGATGAAGATGCAGAAGGAGCCTCAACTGAAGGTGAAGTAGTTGTAGCAGTTTACGAGCTCGGACGACTTGGACAGAACATCGACAATGTGGAGGAGCAGTATCAAGCTCATCCTCATCTTCTTCAACAAAAATACTCTCTGTCACCTGTAAGTCACCTGAAACATCGGATCTAGCTCCAGGGCTAGTCTCATCAAAAGTGACATTGCATGTCTCCTGAACAAGGTTAGTTTCAACATTAAAAACCCGAAAACCCCTCGAATGTGCAGGATAACCCAGAAATAAACCATCAAAAGTTCTTGATTCAAATTTATCTAGGTTTCCTGTCTTGAGAATGAAACACTTAGCTCCAAAAACTCGAAAATGAGAAACATAGGGTTTTCTACCAAATCGAAGCTCATAAGGAGTCTTGCCCAAAGATGGTCTCAAGAAGACACGATTTGCAATATGGCAAGCTGTAGCAATAGCTTCGGCCTAAAACCTCCTCGGTGTACTATTCTCATCTAGCATCGTCCTAGCCATCTCGACTAAGGTTCTGTTCTTCCTTTCCACAACGCCATTCTGTTGAGGGACGTGTGGAGAAGAGAATTGATGCTCAATTACGCGCTCAGCACAAAAAGAAGCATTCTTGAACTCCGTGCCATTGTCACTGCGAATCGCTCTCAAGGCACCCGGAAGTTCAGAAGCCAAACGAAGAACAAGATCATGATAATGACAAAAAGCTTCATCCTTTGAAGCAAGAAAGAACACCCAAGTGTATCTCAAAAAATCATCGACTATAACAAGAATGTACCATTTGCCACCAATTGACTGAACCCTAGCAGGACCAACAATATCCAAATGAAGCAACTGTCCCGGTCCGTCAGTCATGACCATAGTCACTGAAGGGTGTGAGGCGGCAACTTACTTGCCATGCTTACAGGGCGCACATACAGCATCCTTGACAGCTTTGAGTTTGTTCAAACCTCTCATGAGATCAAGGTTGCTAACTCGCGTCAGATGATCAAAACCAATGTGCCCCAAACGTTGGTGCCAAAGACAGAACTCAGAAGAAGGTGTAATCAAACATTTAAGAGAACCAGCAAGAGATTCAGAAAAATCAGCTCCAAAGATCCTAGCAACTCTATAAATCCCAAAAACAAGCTCACCAGCTGAATCAAGCACCCGACAAGCATTTTTCTTAAATATAGTCTCATAGCCATCATCAAGAAGCTGTGAGACAGAAAGTAAGTTGAACCTGAGCTTGTCCACAAGGGCGACGTCCTTCAGGATGAAATTATCGTTCACCCTGATTGATCCTGTTCCTTGAATCCGTCCTTGTGTATTATCTCCAAAGGTGATGAAATCATCATCCGTCGACCGCGTGAAGGAGGTGAATCATCTTGAGTCTCCGGTCATGTGGCGTGAACAACCGGAGTCGACGAACCACGTGTTCTTCCTCCCGCGATACTCCTGAAAATCAAGGCACAAAAGATCGATGTGTCTCAATACTGGGGTTAGTTAAACATGACTTGGGAACCCAGTACTGAGACACATGTCTGCGAGTAGTATGCAAAGCAGAAGTGCTATCCTTGATTCTATTTGAAATTCTGTTATGAGCAATGGTTACTCTAACATGAGAGTTATCCTGTCTAGGAGCATGATGATGAGCATGTGGCACAAATCCTAACCCAGGTTTCCTCTTTTCTACATTACCATGTCTCATAAAAACTCTAGGTTGATTGGATGAGATTCTAGCAAAAATTTTCTTATCATTTTTCAACCTATGCCAACAGAACTCAACTAAATGCCCATCCTTCTTGCAATAGGTGCAATGGTATTTGGTACCACTGGGAGAAGCACCTTTTGACTGAACAGATGGTGGGGCAAAACCTACAGATTTGAAAATGATCTTGGCAGGTTGGGTATCGAATTCAACTAAACCATTTTTCAATATTTGAATGCCCTTAGATTTGTCCTGTGCAAAGTTGTATCCTAACCCTTGGTTCTTATAAGGAGTCTTTGACTTGTCAAGGATCATGTTTAACTGCTTTTTCCTTTAGAAAATTTTTCTAATGTATCATTAAGGTAAGCAATTTCTTTTCTAAAGTTAACACATGAATCACAAGTTTTAGCCATAGATCTCTTCTTATAAAGAGCAACCTCAAGCTTAAGAGCAGGACATAAAGCACATGTAGCGCACTCAATCTTGCCCTTAAGCTTGGCATATTTAGCTCTAATCGCTTCTAAGATATCTTTGACTTCATTTTCACGTTCTAAGCAGAAAGTGCAAAAGCTAGATTTCACATTACCAGAAGCATCCAACTTGCTGGACTCTAAGTATTTTTCACAAGGAGTAGATTTAACTCTAATTAGATCAGTTCTAGCATTTTCAAGTTGATGCAAGGCAACATCATGAGCAGATTGCAGTTTAGAAAATTCAGAATGTAGGACATGGCAAGATGAACATTCGTCAGATTCAAGAGTCTTAGCATTTATAAGTTCTAGAGTTAAATTATCCACTTGTGACTCTAAGTCCTTGTTCTTAGCCATGGTAGTTTCTAAAGCCTTATCCTGACTCAAGAGTTGCTCAAAGAGATTATCACATCTAGCAGAAAGGTCATTATAGGAGGGAGGTACCTCATTGTCATCAATGTCGACGGAGTCGGCCATTAAGCACATGCCAGTGAAATCCTTAGCCTTCCCTTTGTTCTTGTCTTGAGGAAGCTCCTCCTCTTTGTCCTCCTCGCTCCCGGAGTCCACATCGCTCAAAGATTGCTCTCCAAGAGCGGTAAAGACCCGGTGAACAACCTTCTTAAGCTTGGCAGCATCAAACTTGGACTTGTACCCTTGAGGCTTCTTCTAAGCTGGCTTCTCTTCCTTGTGGTTGCTCTTGCTTTTCAGCTTAGGGCAATTTGCCCAGATATGATAGAGCTCTCCACACTCATAACAAGTTACAAGGCCGCCTCTCTTCTTGTTTCTCACATTGTTATAGGCACGTGTGACCTTTTTAATTATGAGGGCCAACTCTGGCTCAGGAAGACTCTCAAGCTCTTCTTCATGAATAGCAGATAAACACGTAAGAGAAGAAGAAATGAAGAGGACTCACAAGACCCATCGAAGCTCTCATGGCGGAGTCGCTACCAAAGCCATATTTTCCTTCTTGGAATGATTACCCTCCGATCTCATGAGTCTTGAGCTTGCTATAGAGCAGCTCAAAGTCGATCGTAGAGGTTAACGTTCTCCTCAATGGCGGTAGCCTTTATCTCCCACTCCTTGGTGTTGATTGCTACCAAAAGATGGATAGCATTTTCAGACTGAGAATATTCAATATTAACAGCTTTCAACTGATTAATTACTTTGTTAAAGCGACTGAAAATGTCATCGATGCTCTCTCCAGGATGCATCTCGAATTTTTTATACTCACGCTTGAAGACCGTTTGGCGTACTTTCTTGATTTGGGACGAACCCTCATGGTAGGTTTCGAGGGTGTTCCAAATCTCATGCGAGGTCTGAAGATTGTAAATCCAATCATACTCCTGTCTACCAAGCCCAGCATATAGAAGGTTCTTTGGCTTGTTGTTGCTAGCCAAAAGAGCGTCTGACGCCGGCGTAGCAATTTCGGGCAAAACAAGCGGGACTCGAACAGCCTCCCATATAGCTTGTCCTTCGCATTCAAGAAAGACTTGCATGCGATTCTTCCAATAGGCATAGTCGAGCCCATCGAAGACATGCGGCTTGGTTGAGTACTTCTCCATCGCCAAGTTCAGTGATCGGTTAAGATCAAGATTGAATTAACCGGGCTTTGATACCACTTGTTGGACCGAAAAAGGCGACTAGAGGGGGGGGGGTGAATAGGAGCACAAACTCTTTTTCTCCCAAATCAAATTCAATACGAATCTCACTCCAATAGCTATGAAAGCTATGAAGATCAATCAATCAAGCACAGCGGAAGACTTGTATTGAATCCAATCAAAACCCCCAAAATCAACACAAAACCAAAACACCAAGTCTCGGGCGGTCTGACCTCTCACGGGGCGATCGGACCAGGTTAGCGCAGTCGGACCTCTCTCTCGGCGGTCGGACCTCTAGTTTAATGAATAGTAAAATCAACACGAAAAACCAAAACGCAAATTGAGCTAACTTTTGATTCGTGCGTCCAAACCTCATGAAACTTGACACACCTTCTCAACGATGTCAGAAACATATTCCAAGCAATGATCATGAAGATCCTTGCCAAAGTTCAGACCTTTTTCCATTTGAGTGAAGGTGGTTCAAAAACCGAGCAAAAATCGAAATCTGATCTAGAGACTTGCTCGTGGGTGATTGATGATCAAGATGACCCTAGATGGGTTCCCACATGTTGCAGCAACTTAGATCACAGCAAGAAACCAATCAAAAACTCACGGATCAAAGAAAGACCCCAAATCACCAAATAGAGAGAAAGAAAGCAAATGAACACATATTTGAGCAAACTTTCTTGGATTGATTTGATATGGTGCTGGATTACAGCCACTCCAACAATGGAGGACAAAGCTCAAGACATGAGCACGAAATCAAATCAAAACTCTCTAGAACCCTAACCTCCACTTCTCCTCTCCCTAAGCAAACTAGGGTTTCAAACACATGAAAGGGTTGAGGGGGTGCAGCCACCTCCCTCCTCTATTTATAGTGGAGTCATAGAGCTTCTAGAAGAGTAAGCCTAATGGGCTCCAGTTAAGGTCCAACACAAACGGGTCACATACGCACGTATTTTAAAGCGCCATCTTCATCTCCTCTTGACCTAATCCGCTTCTCCACGCACCGTCTTGCGTCGCGGGTTGGCAAAAGGTAACCAAGGCGATATTTGGTAAGATTACCAAAATACCCCTTCTCGGTCCTTCTCCGAAGACCGAGTCCAGATTGTGCGAAGCACTCGCTTGCTCCGCCACGTGTAGGTTGATCTAACGACTCTCATCATGTCGGCAAGTCTCTCCCATCCGACTCCCACCGAAACCACCATGGCACTTGCACCGACCCCTGCGCCGCTTGATCCAACCAGTCGCACCGATCTGCCCGTTCGGTCACCTTTGTCCATCTTGCACCATACTTGAGTCCAATGACTTCACCCGGCATCGTCGATCGTTCTGAACCTCAGCTCTCCAAGCCTAGTCCCGATCATCCTCGCCGTTGACCGTCGTTGACCACCAAGCAACCTGCACAACAATAGACAAGCAAATCGAAATCGGGAACAAGTTCTTCACAACTTGACCCACGCTAGTCAAAACATGCATCATGCAACACATATGCACTGACACCCATGAGATTGACCTAACACCCAACACATCGCTGCCAAGAAGGCCAGCAACTTAAGTCAAAACCGATCAGACCGCCAGCATGGCCGGTCGGACCGCTTCCCTTACCGATCAGACCGCCAGCCAAAGGCCGGTCTGACCGCCAGTCCATGACTTAGTCAAATTCCAGCTTGGAAATCCGCAACCTCTCTGGAAATTTCAATTGAATAGAACTTTTATCTGGAGGCTCCAAAAATATGGGACCAAGATCAGTAGAACCTCCTCTCTTGCCCACACCCTCTATTTTTGGCCCAGCTCAAAAATCCACAGCCACTTACATGGCGGCCCGACATCGCCATAGCGGTCGATCGCCCCATCGCCGGCCGGACGCCGCCTGGCGGCGATCGACCGCCTCTCAACCCGGAGCTTGACCCGAACCATGGCTGGTCTGACCGCCACCATAGCGGTCCGATCGCCGAGGCTCCGATGAACTTGAACTTTGTCGAAAACGCTTGTTTCCGCAAACCTTCAACGTCATTGCCAATTGTCACATCATCCTAAAATCATGAGCATATCCCCATGATATCCACAGCTTTAGACCCCAACTCATACCCAATAAAGACCATTGCAGTGCTTCGGTCCTCCAACTTCAACAGATGAGGACGCAGTCTTCACATGGGCAACACAACCGAAGGTCCGTAGATGATGCACGCTTGGTTTCCTACTGTGCCAAGCTTTGTACGGTGTCTTGCCGACAATACTTTTCGTGGGAACCCGATTCAACAGGTATAAAGCAGTCATGATGCTTCCCCCCAGAAGATCGACGACATTTTCATACCTTCAGTAGACTTCGCGCCATTTCCATAACAGACCGTTTTGCTGTGGCGAATAAGGTGTTGTGGTAAACATCTCGAGACCTTGTTCATCACGGTACTCCTCAAACTCTTTTGAGTTGAATTCACTCCCACAGTCTGTTCTGAAAGCTTTTAGTTTGAGATTCGTTTCCACTTCAGTCTTTGACTTTATTTTCTTGAATGCTTCCAGAGTTTGACTCTTTTCTTTGAGCAGCACCACCTGTTGGATTAATTTCCATTATGTGGACCCACATGAGTTAAATAAATATCAGCTATCTATTTTGGTTGGCTTAAATATATAAAATGATCAAATGTTTGTTAAGAGCCGAGTTTCAAAAAAAAAATATTTGTTAAGAGCCAGAGTATCTATTAGAGTAAATATGGACTTGGATTTAAATTATTGTAGAGACCTATTTGGAGACTATCTCTAACTATGGGACGGGATAGGATTCCATACTGAAAGCTATAAATAAGGGTCGGGTCCTCCTAGCAGGGTATCTCATACCATACCACCTATCCCCATTAGTAGTTGGAGTTTGTGGCTTACCTCTTGTTGGGAAAGATCAAACCCTTGGTAGATAAAACAATTGATCAATCCTACGACGAACAATGGGATCGTCATCAGGTATGCTTCCGCGTTTATAGATTATTGATTGGATGTTGCAATTACCGCATGTAAGATCCTGTTATTTTGATCATCTGGTTTAGATCAAGTTTATTCTAACACCACCCACATATATCTTGAACTGTCATCGACAAATAACAGGAAGTATTGATTCCCAGCTGGTGTCTTCGGTGTAATTGGTCCACACAATTCCCGATGAACCAATTCAAGTAGGTTCTCTACCTGATACAGAGAATTTTGAGGAAAAGATTTCCTCTGTTGTTTACCAACTAAACATCCTTCACATATTTGTTCGACATGATCAATTTGAGGCATACCTGTTACCATTTCATTTTGAGACAAGCTTCGCAACGCTCGAAAGTTCAAATGGCCGAACCTCCTATGCCAGCGCCAGGCCTCAGTTGATCCTTTTGTCAACAAGCAAATAGGTTCAGTCGGGTGTAGGTCTAGCACATATAAACAAGAATCAGTTGAATTTTGATTGAAATAATTAAAGCTTGAAATTTCAAAAAAATAAAACAATTTAATATGAATAAACCAAACTTCAATTAAATTCAAAAATATTTTATTTGTTTGAGTTCCTCCAGGTCCAATTTATTTTCTGGATTTTTCCAAGTTCTTTTGTTATTTCTTGGAGTTCAATTTAATTTATTTCTTTTCTATTTTCTCATAATTTCTTTCCTTCTTCCAAAATTTAATTAAAATTAATTATTTTCAAAGTGTTGGATTTCTTTTGGAGTTTCTGCAATTATTTAATCCTAGTTCGTAATTCAAATCCAAATTTCATCATCTCAATTCAAATCTCTTTTCCAAATCCAAATTCAAATTTTGTATTTTGAATTTTTTTTCCGCGAAATATCTTCGGGCTGAGCCCAACTCTTTTTCTCCGGCCCACTTCTTTTTCCCCTTTCCTTCTTTTTCCCTTTTTCCTTCCTTTTTCTCTTTTTCTTCTTTTTCGTTTTCTTTCTTTTTCTTTTTCTTTCTTTCCTTCCTTCGTTGTCTTTCTTTCTTTCCTGGCTTCTTTTCTTTGCCCCTGTTCTCTGCTCTTGCCAGCACCTGGGGGACCACCACCCCACTGAGGTTCCATTTGGCCACCGGCCGCCGCATACCCGAGCGCCAGTGCCCTCTTCTGTTTCCTCCTCCACTTCCTTCTTTCTGTGTCTTCCGACTCTCTAGCAATTGGGCCCCATATGTCAGCTTAATTGATTTGTTGTGTTATTTTAGAAACAGAATATTCCATGGAATAATCCTCTCCTTATCAATTTTCAGCAATTTCCTATTCCGACAAACTTCTGGATGCTTGTTCTCCTTCATACGAACTCCGATTCCGTTGATTCTTATTCCTAAATTCATCTAAATTAAATATCTCTCTATTAGTACATATTTTATAATTTTTTTGATTTTATTTGGATTTATTATAATTTATTCATCTCGTTTTCTACATATAGAATCCAGCATTTCTGAAGCCTTCTTTGACCAGTTCGCAGGAGTAACTCCGATCTTCGACGAAAGCAAGTCGCAGACCCTTGATCATGTTGTACCCATTATTGCAAAATTATATTGTTTTATATCAACATGCATGCTAGTTTTATATCAAATATTTTTGGGAATAGCTAATTACCTAATTGACATTATGCCACCTTGAATATTGCGAAGGGTTGAATATTGTATCCTCTTACACCATAGGAAGGGTTGATATTAGTTGGACATAATTGTAATACCAACATGGGTGGCGTAGAACGCTTAGCCATGCTTAGTTGTATGACAGACTGCTATTCAGAATGTTAAACTTGATAACTTGACTTAATAATATATGGAATTGTGGTGCGAGGCCACTGTTGTAAAATTTGTTGTGCCATGGCAGGGGTTGATATTAGTTGGATATAATTGTAATACCAACATGGGTGGCGTAGAACGCTTAGTCATGCTTAGTTGTATGACATGCTCCTATTCAGAATGTTAAACTTGATAACTTGACTTAATAATATATAGAATTGTGTGCGAGGCCACTGTTGTAAAATTTGTTGTGCCATGGCAGGGGATGCCATTAGACCTGGTTGAGCAAAATGGTTTCATACTCAGGCGAATGATCGTGTAGTAAAGGGGGTACGGGTAGCACATTTTGGATAAGGTGGTTTCGCCTAAGTAATCACTAATGACCTAATCTTGTGCGCTATTTATCTGGGCCTTATCATACAACCATATATTCAGTATGGGATGGACCTGGCTAACTAATTAGCAATGTCTTGATTTTGGTTCTACCATGTGTGGTGTGGGTTCCGGGGTGTACGGGTAGATTCACATCGCACAAGAGGGGGCCCCGACTGTGGTGGATGTAACCCTTTGTAACGTCCCAAAATTTTGGTTTTCAATTTTTTTTTTTGCAATTTAGGTCCCTGAAAATTTTTACTAATTTTATTTGAATTAATAAAGCTTAATTGGGAATTTCCAAAATTTAAAATATTTAATTTGACTAAGCTTAGTTGGGTTCCTTGTGTTCCAACGAATTTTCTTATATTTTCTTGGATTTTTCTGAATTTATTTTCTATTTATTTTGTCTCTTTTTGAATTTTGGCCTTTTTCTAAATTCAGAAACCAATTTCTTTTCTCCTTTTCCTTCGTGGGCCGAATCCCTTTGGCCCATTCCCATTTCTGTTCCGTTTGGCCCAACCTTGCCTCGCCACCCAGCCCATTTCCTTCCTTGTGCCGCTGACAGCCCGGGCCCGCCTACCAGCGCCTCAATGCCCCCGCCGCTACAGACGTGTCCGAGGTGGACACACCGCCGCCACCATTGGCGTCCGTGCCGAACGCGCCTCCCAAGGTTATAAAGTCACTACCCCGTGCACCCTAGCTCCGCCTCGGTCTCTTCGCCCCGTGCCCTAGCCGCCATCACCGGAACACCTCCATGCGCCGCCACCGAAGCCCTTCTCCTCCATCCCCGGTGCCGCCGTCTTCACATCGTTTCTCCGTCGTTGCGCCTCCTCGAGTCGTCGCGTCTGTGTCATCTTGATTGCCCCCTCCTCCTCCTCCGTGTGTCGCCACCGGTGGAAGCTCTGAACCTCCGTTCGCCATCGCCCACTTCTTCTTCATCGACTTCGGCCGTGTCTCGCCTCCCCGAAATGCCTCTATTGCGTTCCTTGCTCCTCCAGTGAGTTACTCGCCAATCCTTCCGCGTAACATTGTGTTCCGTTTCCGATCTACGATTACCATCTGTTGATTTTGAGTTTTGTCCATCGAACACCGAGATTCCTCCATCTCCTCCGACTCCGGTCGCCGCCTCTTCCTCGATTCAATTCACCGCCGCTGGTGATCCTCCACCCTCATCAACTCCAACTTCTTCATCCCCGCGCGACGTTCTATCCGGCACTCCTCTTCTCTTCCCTGGAGCAACGCCGCAACATCGTCGCCATCGAAGTCGATCCACCATTGCCGTATTTCTTGCTCGCCGCTGGCGATAGACGTCATCCCTCACCGCCGCACCTGCGTCGTCATGATTGCCTTCGCCCCCTGTTTCCGTTTTGCCACTCCTTAGCCGTCGTCGTAGACCATAGTTCCGGCGAGCCTTGAGTCCCAGCGCCACCGTGCCTCTGTGCCCCGTCGCTAGCACCACGTCACTTGCCACCTCCTTGCCACCTCAGCACCGCACACACGTGTCAGCCTTGTCATTCCTTGCGTGGTAGTCCAAACCCTAAACCATACCATGCGAACTTGGTCCACCGTGGATCTAGTCCATGACCATGGACCCCGCTTGTCATTTTACTATTCCATAAACTCGGTTTAACGTGAACCATTGACCTTCCCGTGGACCTAGTCCATAGACCAGTGGCCCGCATGTCAACCTCTAATACTATTTTCTGGAATTATTGTAATTCTTGAAAATCCATAAATATCAGTTTGTCCCATATGTCATACACTTAGCCATTTTCCAAAATTCCAAAAATAAAATATTATGAGAATATTCTGTGGACCCCACATGTCAGTTTCTCTCTCCCTTTTCTGTTTCAGTATTTTCCTTCCCGATCAAACTTCTGAGAGCTTGTTCTTCCTCACACGAACTCCGATTCAACCCATTCAAGTTTCTAAATTCATATAAATTCAAGATCTACCTTTCAGTACCATTTAATTTCAATTTGAATTTTATTTGATTTGTCTTTTTGAATTTTGTTTATTTTTGCGCTTTCTTTCTCCTTACACGTTGAAGTCCCAGAATCGTCCGAATGAGCTAAAGGTCAAGGAAGTAGAAGATTGAAGATAAAATAAGAAAATCATTACTATATCAAGGCAAGTTGTACCTTTGACGATGTTAAACCCAGTTTTCCAAAACTACCTTGATTCAAATTTTTGCATTTTACTTCAAGTATTTATTTAAATATTTTGGTATCAGGTGTACACTATTTGATTATATCCCCCTTGCCTATTGTAATATCGTGATCTTTTGTCACCCTAACTTGGTTAATTATTAATTGTTATTATCATAGCACCAACGTAGGTAGGTTAGATACGAATAGTCTGTTTAGCCATGCAACGGATCATTAATATCATTTGAGTTACAAATATAAACATGACTAGGTGATTATGGAACTTGTATAAAACTGTGTGCAGTATGTTGTTAACCAACAGGGTGAGAAAAGATTTAGACTAAGGCGAGTGGATGGAACTGTGTGATATGGTGGAACTGTGTGACTAGGAAAAATGAATGGAGATAAATTAGTTAGAATTTTGGTAGTCTCGCCTTGGTCAATTAAGGACTTAGCTTTATGCGCCATTGAACTAAGCCACAACTGTACAACCACATGCCTGATGGGATGGGCCTAACTTAGTATGCTATGGAATCTTGACATTGACTACTCAGGCATGTAGGATAGACTGTGTGCCAGGGTGGAGGTGTGGACTACTCTGAATGTCATGTCGATGGATGGATCGCCGCTTCCAGGTCCAACGGTGTGCGTCGTATCAAAGCATTGTGTTAGGGTTGGTACGACAGTAGAACACATCGGGAGGGTCAATTGTCAAGGTGAAGTTTCGAAAAGGTTTTGTCGTGATCAGCTCTGATCCAGTTGATTGCATCTTGTGGGTAAAGTGTACTACCTCTGTAGAGTATTAACAATCTATTCGAATAGCTATGTCCGTGGTCATGGACATGCTTAGGGATTTCACACGAGGGGTAGATTTTCATAAAAATTTTGGGAAGGGACATCTGTGTGGTTGAACTCATATGGCTGTGTGAAAGAAATTGATTAGGCTTTGTGTTCTTTGTGAAAATAATTGTTAAACTATTATACTTTCAATCTATCACTCATATTCAACTGCAACTATTGCTTTTATGCAAAAGAACCATAGATGCCATGTCCTTTGGAACAATCCATCATCTATAATTGCATTATGTGGTGTGACTTACTGAGTACTCTATGTACTCATTCTTGCTATAAACAATATTGTTCAGTTGAGAAGGCTACAACAGTCCAACATCGGTCAACAAGGTCTACTTTCAGGATTGTGGAGAACTAGGTCGCACTACCCCAGTCAATTGCCTGTGGGCATATGGATGGGCTTCACTGAAGTTATTTTGTTATCTTCCGCTGTAGCTTTATTGAGTTATTCGCCTCTGAAGCATTAATTGTAAGTTTTGACCTTAAGGTCGTTACTCTGATAATTATTGTTATTTGCCTATTTCTTAGTTATCTTTGCATATGGAATGATATTTTATCGATGTTGCTATTGTGTGCACTAGCGTGATCCCGGACTAGTGCAGTATACATAGAGGGTCCAGATTTGCATATTTGGATCCCGATACCCTTCGATGGTGAAACCTTAGCGGGCATAACTGCGTTCAGATAGAACTTTGTAAAAGCCTTGTGATAATCACTTAGTCGCATATCTACGGAAGCGTGTCATGGCCGATATTATAAGTTGATTATCTCTTGTGGGTCAAGCTGTACAACCTCTACAGAGTGTTAAAACTGTTCGAACTACCGTGTCCCCTATTTTGGACAATGCGTAGGGATTTCACACGAGGTATAGAGTTTTCATAAAACTTTGGATGGTGGAATGGAACGAAAGTGAATAGGTAGTTCACTGGTTATTGGTTCAGAAGTGAACGGGTACTTCACTGATTGTTTCAAAGCATTTGGTTACTTTATTTATATAATCTTTTCAATTATGCTTTTTAATCTATTTACGTCATTTACTGTCAATATTGCTTTATGCAAAATAACAATACAACTATTCCTTGTTCAAGCCTTGCATGAATATTAATTGCATACTATTCCCTACGACTTGCTAAGTACTTTATATACTCATGGCTTTATGCCATTGTTGATGAGTTGCTGAGGAAGAATCCGGGAATCCAGAGTTCTATGAGGAAGAGTAATTTGAGAACTATGCGAACTAGAATACGCTCCCACTCGATTGTCTGTGGGCATGTCAGATGGCTACCACGAGTTTTCTTTTTCCACTGCAAGAGTTCTATTTGTCTTTAAAGCCTTGTGTGGCAAACAATGTAAACTTTGACCATAAGGCCCGCTGCTTCTATTTAATAATAATTTGCTTCTTTCTTATCTATTTCGTTGTATAGATATAATTTTCATCGATGTTATCACTGTGTAAGCTAGCTACTGATCATGGGACTAGTTCAGAATACATAGAGGATCCGTATTTGCAAGTTCGAGTCCCGACAAAGATGGTATCAGAGCTATATCGACTATAGAACACAACCATAGTTAGACCGCCGCTGCCTTAGTCAATTTGTTGAATCAGAATAATCAAGCAGCAGTTGTTCTGCCGCCAAATCATCAACATTCCAAGTTATCAGAGTACATGAGGACTCGTCTGCCTACATTTTCTTATTCGTCAGAACCTTTGGAAGCAAAAGATTGGCTTCGATTTGTGGAGAAAAAGCTCGCCATTGTTCAATGCAATGATCGTGAGAAAGTTCTTTATGCCTCACATCGGTTGGAAGGTACAGCCGCCGAATGGTGGGAGAGCTATATTGCAGCTTATGAGAATTCGCAAGCTATTGCTTGGGAAGATTTTTCATCAGCTTTTCATCAAGCACACGTTCCAGATGGTATAGTGGAAATAAAGAAGAATGAATTTCATGATCTACAGCAAGGAAACATATCATTGAGTGAGTATCTCAACAAGTTCGCTCAACTTTCTCGATATGCTCCAGAAAATGTTGCTACGGATAATGCATGTCAGAAACGATTCAAGTGTGGACTTAATCCCAGTCTGAAATTGCAAGTTATGGGAAATGACTATGCGTATTTTCAACATATGGTGGATAAAGCCATACTCATAGAAGATTCTCGTCGTCAGTTGGAAGAGTCTCGCAAAAGGAAGATGATACAACATGGAGTTCATCAGAATCATCTACAGAGAGCTAGAACCATCTCAATATCCTGTTCGTTCCAATAATTCATCTACTGTATTCAAAACCCCTACACTAGTGTCTCATTCAGTAAACTCAGGAGTTCGTAGTGTCAACAACAGTAACACTCATCAACCTCAGAGGACCAACAATATAGCCTCAGGAGTTGTTTGCTACAGGTGCCATGAGACCGGTCACTATGCTAGTAGTTGTCCGCAGAAGCCAGAACCGACGCCATTCCCTTTCAACTTAGGAGCTATGCCAGCCAGGACTTCTTTGCTAGGAGTAGGAAGAGGAATGCCTTAGACTCCAAGTCAAACCACTAGAACTCTGTCGACTTCAGCAAGAGGAAGGCTGAATCATGTCACTACAGAACATGTTCAATCCGTGCAAAACGTCGTTCCGGGTAAGTCTTTAAGTTAGCCCAGTGTTAGTTGCAGCTTTATTTCACTCGTAACAGAAATCTGTTTGGAAGAGTGAGCAAGGTTGAATTTTGAACCTATTCTTTAGTCAGTCCGAATCTCGGGGACGAGATTCTTGTTAGAGGGGTAGATTTGTAACATCCCAATTTTGGAATGTTTTTGAAGCTTTTAAAAATAAAAATAACCATTTGAATTTTCTTGGTTAAGTTCCAACTTAATTTGAATTTTCAGAAATCAAAACAATTTAATGTGATTAATTTAAACTTCAATAAAATTAAAAGTTATTTTATTTGGTCGCCGTGCACAATTCCAATACGCCTGTCCCGGCCTATTTAAGTGTGCCCTCCGCGTAAAAAAATCTTGCCTCGTCCTCCTCTCCCGAATCTCCAAAGAGTAGTCACCCGATTTGCCCTCATCTCACCGTAATTCACCGAAGAACCAGCTGGCCTCCGAAGCCCTTCACCACTGTGTTCCACCACCGTCCAACGTCCTCCTTCCGAGCCACCACCGCCATTGAGTTCGTGTGCCCGCGTTCTACCCGGTGCTTCCACCATCTTCACCCCCTAGCATCACCGAGCCGCCGACGCCCTTCTTCCCCAAAACCGGTCGTGCCGACAACATCCTCGATCTCCATCTCCGATGAGCTTCTCACCGTCTTAAGTGCGTCATCCCATGTCCCCAACCCTCCTCTCTTGTTCCCCTCCCTTCTCCCTCTCTCTCCGCCGTCGAGATTCCCCGCCATCGCCCTTCTCCTTTATCTCCAGCCACCTCGATCCTACCGCCACTCCGGTCACCCTCCGGCCGCCCGACGAGTCCTCCATGTTCCCCATGCTATCGCCGTCACCGTGCTTCCCTCGGTTGCCGTTAGGCACCGCCGAACCACCGAGGTCATCATGCTCCTGAGCCACCTCGTAGCCATTGTCACCGCTGCTACCCTCGTCGCTCCGCCACCTCCGGTAGAATCCACGAGACCCCAGCAATCCGTCTTGCACCTTGGCCGGAGCCACTGAAGGGCTACGAGTAGGCTACGATAGCACAAAAGAAAAATTCTACCCTGCAACCAAGGACCTCCGCTAGTAATACATCACAAGATTACCACTAGACGCGCCGACTCATAGCGGAAGTAGAGTCGATATAGCCAGTTGATGCAGTAGTAGTCGTACTCGCCGCACGTCTTCTCCTCCTGCTCCTAAGATCGTCACGAGTTGCGGATCATCCTAGTGCTAATGCTTCACAACAACACCTCCAAGGTATCCACACATACAGGGCAGGGACACCACGCGCTGGAGAGCTAATGCCGACGGTGTGGTTGAGGAAGGCGTGGCTATTAGGGTTTTGGGAATTCTTCAAAAGATCATCATCTCTCTCCCCATGCCACCGCCCCTCTATATATAGGCATCCATAACGGGTCTCCAACTTAAGGTCCATTAGGAACTCGAGGCCTATAGGAATTAGGATCACCATCCAAATCAAATCATAGCCCTTTAAGTCTGTGGCCCTATAGGTTCATGTGTGATCGGTTGTGACTCGGAAACTCTTTTCCGACCAGGAGTCGTTAGCGGTACCTAGCAGCATATAACGATTCCCAAACACACATAGAATATATCGGACGAACTTTAATGCAATATGATTTATGACCAGGTTTTTATCACTTACGATTAGCTCATACCTAGTCACTACCAGTCCATACTTAGTTACGACCAGTTTGTAACTCCTTACGACTAGTTAGTGATTATGTTCGACTCATCTGACGGGCTTCACCGATTACAGCGCATTTACGACCCGGCCAACGATCACAACGGCTCATACGACCAATTTACGACCATAAGTCTTTCCCGGACCACCTTCAAACCTCTTCGAGACGTCCTATCGGACCTCCACGATAGATTTCTCCAGGACCACTCTAGGACCTCTCCAGGACCTCTCCCCACAGAGGAGGTCCTAGGAAGCGGTTATCCACATGTGGTTAATGATAACTACACATGGAGAAAAGATATTAGCCATACTGTCTGGTTGAACTGAACGACCTGTTTGTGTATTATCCCTTTGCCTCACGACATCTGGTTGAACTCTAGGTGAGATTATTTGTCATCCATAGAATGTTCAATACTTTCTCGATCAAGTGTCGAATAACTTCATGTGGTTAGGGATGGCAATGGGGCCCCATTCCCCATTCCCCGACGGGGAATTCACCTATTAGGGGGACGGGGATGGGGCTATTTCTTTGTGAGGACCCCGATTTATTCAACTTGTAATGCTTAGCCTTCCGTTGACCCTAGCACCATAAATCGAATAAACCAAGCCTCGAGATATGTATACTTCCCAGAAATGCAGTATACACACCCCGTTACAAAATCATGCATCAATTCCATACAACACATAATAACAAGTCTAGCAAAAGACGTACAATAGATAAAATTATTACAAAAGAGAGGCCAATCGGCCAAGAACTAAAAGAACAAATGAAGTTTAAATGCCATAAGATGGCTAAGACAAAGCCAACCGGTTGCCACACACACCCACAAGGCAAACCGACCGGGCGCGCAAGCTAGTCGTCCACACGAAGCAAAACTCACCAAAGTCAATCCTTTGGGATTAACCTTCTTCCTGCAACAATTAAGCAAAGCAAATGAGTACAAAAATGTACTCGCAAGACTTACGGGTAACAAAACCTAGTTACTACTATATGCAAGCTTTAATCAAAGGAGAAGGCTCAAGGTTAATTTTCAGCATAAAGCCAGTTTTATTTGCAATAAGTAATACTTTGAAAGCAGTCTTAACAATCTGAATTTTATTTTCATAAACAACAATGGTACAGTGAGCAAAGACATAAAGACATCCTGGAGGTGACCATCCCAACAGTCACCACAACCATAGCACGAATTACCCATTCGTACCACCCATGTCAAGTTTTAATTTAAAAAGGTTGTAGTCTAACTCTTGAAAGACCTTGCCAAGCGTGTCCATAACCTAGGACGAGGCTATTCGAATAGTTCAAAACTCTGCAGGGGTGTACCAATGTACCCACACTCGCATCGCCTTTTGCCAAGCTATTAAGCACACTTCCTTTGGTATGCCTAAGACGGCTAAGTCCTACGAGACGTTTCCAATGGAATCGTTAATTAAGAGTCGCACGTATGGGGTTAACCCTTGGTGACCAAACGCGAAAAATGGGCCACTAGGACCACACGTTGTGGTGGAGTCAAGCAAAGCCGAGTCGTTAGCCATTTAGGTAACGCCAGCGGACATTTACAAGACCACAGTCTGGGTGGAGGACCTAGAAAGGAACCACCCGGTCAAGCCTTTGTGATCCTTTTTCTCTATTGTGAGGACCCCAGTTTATTCTGGCATGTACTGTTTAACCATCCACTTGGTCCTAACAAAGACAAATCAAATAAACTAAGCCTCGAGATATGTATACTTCCTGCAGTGCAGTATACACACCTGTTACAAAATCATGCATCAATTCCATTCATACACATAGAGCAAGCAAAAGCAACAATCAAAGACATACCTAATATAAAGAGAGTTATTACAAAAGAGAGGCCGATCGCCAAATAACACATAAGTAACTAATTTAAGCAATGGAAGCAAAGGGCCATAAGATGACAATAAACAAAGTCAATCGGTGTGCCTTTACCCACAAGGCAACCAACCGACCGCCAAGCTAATGCGTCCCAAACAGTAGCAAAGAACGACTCACAAAAAGTGAGGCCCTTGGGGCTCACCTTCTTTGTGGGCGCCCTGGGTTATTGGAAATGTACTTAATTAAATTCACACTATAGCACAATTATTAATGAAGGAACAGTACTGTCCCTTAATTAAAGATCATGCTAAAGGTATAAATTTAACAAGTAGCAATTCCAATAAACAGGATCCCCGAATATATATATATCTCACAATGGTTCCCAGGATCAACGACCATTGCATATATATATCCTTCAACAACATTGCATCATACACATACAAGTCATACATTTGCATAATTAAACATAAGCTTACATCATTCGGTTTAGTACTACAATATTAAGTGACTTGGTCACTTCAACATATTCAACAGCGGAAGCAAAACAAAATATTAAAGTCCACCAATGGCCTCATCCACCCGCAGGCAATTGCGTGGAGGAAAGTGTAACAGACCTAACTTAGGGTTTGTATTTCAAATGTAAATTATGAGGAGAAATAAAAACTTTTTATGCCTCATGAAATCATTTGAGAGTTTCTACAATTTTCCCTAGCAATTTCCAATTTTTAGAATGTAATTCTTGTGATTGGAAATTGTGGTCAGCAAATTCTTAGCTTTCAAACCTGTGATCATCCTCTGAAATTATTTTTCCTATCATCTTGATCATCCTATCTACCTCCCTGAATTATTTCACAATTTTTAGATTTTATTTGCTATTTCAAATGGCCAAGTCAACCCAGTTTAGAAATCTGTCAAACTTACGTTCAGCAGCTTGTGAATTTTATTGGGAGAAATCTATTGCATGAAAACTCCTGGAAGAATTTCACAAGGTTGTCCTCTGTCCCTAGTAGCTACCATAAAAATTTCGGAAATTTTGGAGCCCTGGAGCTATCTCTAAAAATTTCCCAAACCTTCTCTGTCTTTTAAATCGAAATCTGAAAACACTATTCCTCGGGCCCGAACCCAACTCAGGCTCGAGTCCGACCGCGCCACTTGACTCGGTCGCGCCGCCTAGCTGCACCGCGCGAGCCCAATCGTTGTCAACCGTCCGATGCAGATCGTGCGGCCCGCGTGCGTTGAATCAACCGACCTGTCCGAATGCATACATCAATCTCGACCGTTTATCTTAGATCCAACGGTCGATACATTCTTGATCGAGTCTAACCAACCGATCGCGTCGCACAAACCCCGACTCGCACCGCGAAACAGTCGGCCGACATGTGGGTCCCACTGTCGATGACGCCTCGTCTTCTCCGCTTTCCACCGGGCTCGCGGCGCTCACGCATGGGTGCCACGTACTCGCCGCGCCACCTATTTGCCCTCGTATCCGTCAGTGGTGCATCGCCAGCCTTCTTTACCTCACCGCGACCACTCATCCTCGTTTTCCCGTTCGTAGCTCTCTCCCGTTTCTTGATTTCGGGGAGAAGAACCTCTGGGCGCGCCGCTTTGATTCCGCAACCACGCCATCGTGATCTACTCTCGCCGCTTCCATTTTGCCCATCCGTGACCCTCGGCGTCCGGTGTATCGCGGAGCAACTTCGCCGCTCCGCCTCGGTTGCGGCCCCGCGAGCTGCTAGTGCTCGTGAGTTTCTAGCCGACACTTGGTCCCTTTGATCGCATCGATGCAATCGAATCTAATGATAGCTTCATTTTCGTGCGTGGTGCATCGTTGAGGCTGTGCGACCCCTTCTTCTCCGAGCTCGGTTTCCGCCGCCGTAGCAATTCCGGCCGCCTCGGTCCCTCTCCGTCGGTGTTATCTTGTGCTTGTTGATCCTGGTGTCAAGGCGGAGCTTGTGCGCACCTTCCGGAGTCTTCTAGAAGCTTGTCGCGTCCTCTCCGCGGAAGCCGCACCTTCTTCTCCGCCTCCGTTCGCCGCCAGCTCGCCGCCGGCATCCTCGAGGTCCCGGGTCACCGTCAGCGAGTTCGCGAGATCGTTGCGAACCTGAAGGTATATCTCTCTCGCCCAGAAACCCTCTGGTTAGCTAGAACACCTGCACGGCCGCGACACCATCCCCGTGGTCGCCGGTGAGCCGCCGGCAACATTAGGTCTAACCCTACTTTTTAGTGCTAATCATCTTGTTGTCGATCAGCGACTTGTGGGCCTCTCGTTAATCGCGTTTAGGAAATCCTTTAATCCAACCGTTATGTTATTCTCTTAGTCGCGCCATGTGGGACCATGTTTGTCGCTGGTGGTTGTGCAAAGATTGATACTACGCTTTTCTCCGCGGAAACGATTTCTCTATATGTATTTGTTAGGTTGCACTTTGATAGCGGAGACGTATTCTTAGAATACGCTTGGCGACGCCGCCGCTGACGCTTTGAGTCAAGCTTGACTCGCCGTTTCTCGCGCTGGTCCACTGGGTCGTGGTTGTGGCTAGCTCGCGTGGGTAGAAAAAGGAATAAATGCTTTAGTATTTCACGTAATGTGTTTTCATTTGCCTTTGTTAATTCATTTAAACTTAGAAAATGCATAACTAATTCAATTTTATCTTAATCGTGTGAATCCAAGGTTTGTTAAATTTCATTTTAAATGTATTATTTACTAAAATTAGGTTCAACCTTGTCTCAGAGCAAAATCATTAATTAATTAAAAGATGTTTTATGTATCTTCTAAATTAGAAAATGTATATCTCTTTCAATAATTGTCCAAATCCAGTGAATCTAATTACAGAAAATTTCATTTTTAGTATACTAATTATCGAATAGGTTTTAGATATCGTTTCTGCTCATGAAAATTTGTTAAGTAATTAATCGGTGTTTTGATGTGTTTTAGCTTAGAAAATTCATAGAAAATTCTTAATATCTTAAAATGATTTGTTCTCTGTTTCTAAAATTTTGTTATCATGCTTAGGTTGCTGTGTGAGTTTTGGTATGTTTTGTTGTTGTTGTATGTTTGAGCTTGGTCGGTGTTATTCGTTCTTATTCGCTGTTTTGTTCCATCGTTAGGCTTCGATATTTGCGGCAACCCTGAGAACGACCCTCCGCAACAAATTGAGCAACAAGCGCAGCAAGCGCTTGATCATGATAATCCCAGTATTTTAAAGTCTAATATTTTGTTTCAGCTTGTATGTATGCATTGCTTAATTTGTGTTAAGTTGTTTAGTTAAATCCGTAGTTGCATATCCTGTAGACAAAATGTTGATCTCTACTACCGAGCCTAGGTTATTTGCTGTGATTAGAGGTATTGGATGATCTCTTGTCGCTTAGTAGATCCGGTCAACTTGCTTAGACATGCTTAGCTATCGGTAGAAGCAAGGGCGGTTATCGACTTTAGTCGGTAACCATGATCACACAAAATCTACTATAACTTTATGTTTCAGACATTTTTGCTATGTTTAATTGCAAAACTAAAACTGAAAACAAAAATGATTTAGACTTGGGCACAACTGTATGATTGGTGTGATCTGTTGGGTGACCGAATGGTGCCCGAGTCAACAAGGACCAACATCTTGTTACACTAAACCAAGCATTTCGCGTGCTAACCACACTAGAGTATATGGGACCTCTCTTGACCTAGTACTTTGGCGTGTATTGGCTCAGGAGTCAGAGGGTCGCAGGAGGTATGGAGGTGGGAGCATGGTAGTTGTCCAAAAGTGTTATCCCGAGTGGGTAGTTGTCTTTCGGCTTTACCATGTAAGCGTATGGATTTCTATCCATACGAGTGGCTCGTAGTTAATACACAATATTGGAAAAAGTCTCGTAGGACTTAGCCGGTGCCCGACATACCTTGAAGTGTGCTTTGGCTTAAAGCGATGTCCAAGTGTGGTATGATGGTACACCCTGCGAGGTTTAAAACTATTCGAATAGCCTCGTCTAGGTTATGGACATGTGAGGACCCCAATTTATTTGGTTTGTAATGCTTAACCAACCACCGGTCTAGCATCACAAATCAAATAAAGCGATCCTCGAGATATGTATACTTCCTGAAGCGGTATACACACTCACAACAAAAGTATGCATCAACTCCATTCCAAACATAGAGTCCAAACATCACACTACAAGCGGAAGATAAACAAATAGTAACAATATTACGGACATAGGCGGCAGGCCACAAGATACACAAATAGACAACAACGACGGCGAATGAAGCAAAGTGCCATAAGATGGCTATAAACAAAGCCAATCGGTGTGCCTTCAACCCACAAGGCATCCGACAGGACCGCCAAGCCTAGTCGTCACCCACGGCGACAAAGACTCTCACGTATGAGGCCCCGAGGCTCACCTTCTTCCTCTGCAACAAAAACATTAAGCAAAGCACCGAGTACAAAGATTGTCTTTGTACCCGCAAGACTGACGTGTGAACTAGCGCACTGTTAATATGCTACATGCGAGCTTGTGCAGTGGAGGCCATATGTTTTATTTGCATAAAGCCAATTTTCATTTGCCATAAGGTAATAGTTTTAAAGGCAAGTTTGCAATTCATTTTAAGATTGAAATAACAGTAAGGATAATAATAACAAAAGCGAAAGATAAACAACCTAGAAGTGACTATCCCAATAGTCACCACAACAATAGCACGAATCCCGTTCGTACCACCCATCAAGTTTTAATTTAAATGTTGGAGTCTAGTTCTTGGGGCGTATCCGGCGTGTCCATAACCTAGGGCGAGGCTATTCGAATAGTTTTAAACCCCGCAGGTGTACCAATGTACCCACACTTGGACGCGCTTTAAGCCAAAGCACACTTCCAAGGTATGCAACACTGACTAAGTCCTACGAGACTGTTTCCAATATTGTGTATCAACCCCGAGCCGCTCGTATGGGTAGAAACACCATACGCTACATGGTAAAGCCGAAAAGACAACTACCCACTCAGATAAAGCTTTTCGGACAACTACCATGCTCCCACCTCCATCCCTCCTGCGACCTCCTGCGACCGAGCCAATACACGCCAAAGTACTAGGTCAAGAGAGGTCCCATATACTCTAGTGTGGTTAGCACGCAAAATGCTCGATGCGGTGGCGCAAGTAACTCGGTCCTTAATTGACTCGGGCACCTTTCCACCACACCCAATGATCACACCGTCTTACCATTGTGCCCAAGTCTAAACCATTTTGTTTTCATTTTTAGTTTTGCAGATAAACAGCAGAAATGCTAAAACATAAAGTTATAGTAAATTTTAGTGATCAAGGTTACCGACTAAAGTCGATAATCGCCGCTTGATTCTACCGATACTAAGCATGTCTAAGCAAGTTGACCGAATCTACTAAGTGACAAGAGATCATCCAATGATCTCTAATCACAAGAAATAACTTAGGCTCGGTAGTAGAGATCCATATTTTGTCTACAGGATATGCACTACGATTTAACTAACCATTTTAACACAAATTACGCGATGCATACATACAATTGAAACAAAATATTAAACTTTAAAATACTGGGATTAATCATGATCAAGCGCTTGCACGCCGCTTTGTTGCTCAATAAGGTGCGGAGGATCGTCCTCGGGGTTGCCGCAAATATCGAAGCCTAACGATCGAACACAACGAAGAAATAAGGACGAATAACACCGACAAAACTTAAGCATACAACAACATCAACTCATGCCAAAATTCACACAGAGCCTAAACAAGATATAACAAAATTTAGAAACAGAGAACAAATCATTTTAAGATGCTAATAATTTTCTATGAATTTTCTAAGCTAAAAATACAACATGCCACTAGTTAGTTACTTAACAACTTTTCATAAACAGAAACAGTGTATAAAACCTATCCTAACAGTTAGTATACTGAAAATGAAATTTTACAAAACTGGGTTCATTGAATTTGGACAATTATTGGAAAAGATATGCATTTTCTAATTTAGAAGATACATAAGACACCATTTTATTAGATAACAGATTTTGCTACAGAGACATGGATGAAACTAATTTTAGTAAGTAATACATTTAAAATGAAAAATAACAGACTGGTTTCATGCAATTTGGATAAAATTGAATTAGTTATGCATTTTACAAGTTTAAACGATTTAACAAAGGCAAATGAAAAGCATTTGAAATACTAAAGCATTTATACCCTTTCTACCGATGACCAACTAACCCCAGACATCGACAGCGGGCCGCGCGAAAGTCTTGACGAGAATAGCCCGCGACGCCGAAAGCGGCGTCGGCGTATTCTAAGAATACGTCTTTGACATATCAACGCGCAAACTTAACCTACTCTCACAAAGAAATCGTTTCCCAGAGAAAACGCATTATCGGTGCTACACAACTAACAAGCGATAAAGATGGGCCCACATGGCGGTGACCTGCAGAACAAATAACGATTGGATTAAACGATTTCTAAACGTGATTACCGTGAGAGGGCCCACAAATCGAGACTCAAAGAAGACATGATTAGAGTTAAACTAATCTTCACCGGCGGTTCCGGCGAGCACCGCACGCGGCAGGCGCCGCGCAGTGATCTAGCAAACCAGTGAGTTTCAAGGCGAGTGAGTGGTACCTTCGTTCGCAAGGACCTCGCGAACTTCGATGAGCGGTGACGCGAGTCACGGAAATGCCGGCGGTGGCGGCGAACGGAGGCGGAGAAGAAGATGCGGCCTCCGCGAGAAGACGCTACGGGCGAAGACTCGGAAGGTGCGCCACACCTCGCCTTGATCCCGGAACAATAAGCACAAGATGATGGCGGCGAAGGAGGTCCGAGACGGCCGGAATCACCACACGGCGAAACACCGAGCTCGGAGAAAAATCGGTCGCCACGGCTTCCACGATGCACCAAAGACAAACGAACCCACCGTGAGCATCGGTGGAGCATTGCGATCAAGTGGAACCAAGCGCCGAGGCTTGAGACTCACGTAACGCCAGCAAGCTCGCGGGGCGAGATCGCCGAGGCGAGGCGACGATACGCCCGGTGATCCATCGGGCGCCAAGGACCGGAATAGGCAAAATGGAGGCGGCGAGGCGAGAGGAACACGTGGCGGCGCTGCTCAAGGCGGCTCGAACGCAGCGCGCTACGCTCGAGTTCTTCTCCGTGAGAGGAAAATTTGGGCGAGAAGGTGAGAGAGCGAAGAAACGATGGCCGAATGAGTGCGGTGAGGTTATGAAGCTCTGGCGATGCTCTGAGACGAACACGAGGGCAATAGGTGGCGCTGGCGAGGTGCGTGCAAGCATGCACGCGCGGCCGCGAGCTCCGGTGAGTGCGGAGAAGACGAGGCGAAGGCGACAAGTGGGGACCACCACCGGCGATAGCGTGGCGGTGCGAGCCGAAGGTTCGACTCTATCGGAAAGATGCCGCCGTTGGATCTGAAATGGGCGGTCGAGATTGATGTATGCATTCGGACAGTCGATTGCGCGACGCAACGTGGATCGTTCGATTTGCATCGGACGGCCACGATCAATTGGACTCGCACGGTGCAGCTAGTTGGCGCGACCGAGTCAAGTGGCGCTGGTCGGACTCGAGCTGAGTTGGTTCGGGCGAGAACACAGATTTTTAGATTTTGATTTAAAAGACAGAGAAGGTTTGGGGAATTTTAGAGGTAGACCCAGAGCTACAAAAATTTCTGAAATTTTTATGGTAGCTACTAGGGACAGAGGACAACCTTGTATAATTTTTCCAGAACTTTTATGCACTGCATTATTCTAGAGAAAATTCACAAGCTGCTGTGACAGGAGTTTGACCAGATTTCAAACAGAGTTGACTTGGCCATTTGAAATAGCAAACAAAATCTAAAAATTGTGAAATAATTCAGGGAGGTAGATAGGATGATCAAGATGCTAGGAAAAATAGCTTCAGAGGATGATCACAAGTTTGAAGGCTAGAATCTGATAATCAACAATTTCCAATCACAAGAATTAAATTCTACAAATTGAAATTGCTAGGAAAATTGTAGAAACTTTCAAATGATTTGAAGAGACAACAAAAGTTTTATTTCTCCTCAAAATTTTACATTTGAAATACAAACCCTAAGTTAGGGCTGTTACAAATCTCCCCCTTACAGAATCTCTACCGAGATTCGATCACCGGGAGAAGAAGGATGGGTAATCTGCTCGAGGCGATCCTCCCGCTCCCAAGTGGCTTCATCCTCGGAGTGGTTCGACCATCGAACTTTAAGGAACTTGATCACCGGTTCCTTGTTCTGCGTTCGACTTCTTCGAGGATACGAGCGGGCGCTCACGATAAGGCATGATCTTCTGCACATCAATATTTTCCAGGGCGTTTCTCACCGGAACACGGAGGCACTTCTTCAATTGTGACACATGGAAAACATCGTGCACCCTTCGAGTGTAGCCGGCAACTCCAACTTGTATGCAACAGCTTCCACTTTCTTGATGATGCGATATGGCGACATATCGAGGAGCTAGCTTGCCTTGACACGAAGCGACGATGTCCTTCAAAGGTGAGACTTTGAGATACACAAAGTCATTGGGCTGAAACTCAACTCACGGCGGCGCCGATCCGCATAGCTCTTCTCTGCGGATTGAGCTACGCGCAAGTGCTCACGAATCAAGCGCACTTGACTTTCGCCTCATTGATCGAATCCGGGCAAAGAACCGCTTTCACCGCTTCGACCAGTTCAGCGGTGTTCTGCAGCGCCGCGTCCATACAAAGCCTCAAGCGGTGCCATACCAAGACTAGCCCGAAAGTCGTTGTTGTAGGAGAACTCGGCAAGTGGTAGGCACTTCTCCCAATTCTTCCCATAGAAAGAACACAAGCACGAGCATATCTTCTAGAACTTGGTTGACTCGCTCCGTCGACCATCGATCGAGGATGATAGGTCGAGTGAAAGAAAGACGGTACCCATGGCTCTCGCAGCCGTGCCAAAATCGGGAAGTGAAAAGAGAGCCACGATCGACACTATCGTTCGTGGCACACCATGCGGACTCACAATGCGGATATGTAAAGATCCGCTAGCGATTCACATCAATCTTCGATCGCCTTTGGAAGGAAATGGGCCACCTTCGTCAATCGATCAATTATAACCCATAATGCATCCTTCCTGAAGAAGTGCGGGTAGACCGTTGATGAAGTCCATACCAGCGGAATCCCATTTCCACTCGGTATAGGCAAGGTGGAGAAGACTCGCGGACGTTGATGCTCGGCCTTGACACGACAGCATATGTCACATCTGGCCACGAACCTGGCAATCTCGCGCTTCATGCGAGTCCACCAGAATCTCTGACGCAGATCTTGGTACATTTTAGTGGCCCCGGGATGGATGGATAAAGGCGAATCATGGGCCTCCTGGAGGATCAAATCCCGCAACTCGGGGATCTTTGGGACCACGAGACGCTGCCCAAACCATACAACACCGTGCTCATCCTCTGTGAAACACTTGGCTGATCCATTCCTGATGTTCTGCTTGATTTTACCCACACCATCGATTCGATGCGCTGCCTTGATTTGATCCACCAAGGTTGGTTGCTGTCAATCGATAAGAGGGAACCGTGGCTCAACCAAACCCAAGTTGAGACGCTGGAATACTGCAAGAAGCGCAGTTCTTTGCTCTTGGATCATCGAGTATTGCAATACACTTTTCGCTAAGTGCATCAAAGAACCACATTGGCCTTGCGAGATGATCTTGAATACCCATGTCATAATCTTTGATCAATTCTAGCCATCTCCTCGCTCGAGGTTCAGATCTGGCCGAGTGAATAAGTATTTCAAACTCTTGTGGTGGAATACACCTCACAAAGATTCTCGATCAAATAATGCCGCCAAATCTTGAGTGCATGAACCACCGCAGCAAGCTCTAAATCATGGGTGGGATAGTTGAGCTCGTGAGGTCTCAAGCGCCGGATGCATAGGCAACCGCCTTGCCTTCTGCATAGAACACACCCAAGTCCCCGACGAGAGGCATCACAATAAATATCGAAGCTCTTGCGGATATCGGGAAGAGTGAGGACTGGAGTCAAGTCAATCGCCGCTTGAGCTCCCGAAAGCTCTCATCACAAGCGAGGACCATACAAACTTCTTGTCCTTCTTAAGCAATTCACCATCGGCTTTGCGATTTTGGAGAAGTTCTCGATAAAGCGGCGATAGTAGCCCGCTAAACCAAGAAAACTCCGCACATCGTTGGATCGACTTTGGCTGCCCCAAGATAGAACATCGCCGACTTTGCTTGGGATCCACAACTATGCCTCCAATGAAAGAACATGGCCCAAGAATGCCACTTCCTTCAACCGTAACTCACATTTGCTGAACTTTGCATATAGCCGATGTTCCCGCAACTTGCCCAAAACAATCTTGGATGCTCAAAGATGCTCGCTTCAGCCTTGGAATAGATAAGAATGTCATCAATAAAACCACCACAAATTTGTCCAAATACTCCATGAATACGAATTCATAAGGTTCATGAACAACGCTGGAGCATTGGTCAAACCAAAAGACATGACGGTGTACTCGTCATGCACCATAACGAGTAGTGAAGGCGTCTTGAATATCCTCGGCCATCCGACTTGATGATAGCCCGACCTCGGATCAATCTTGGAGAACACCCGAGCTCGGCACAACCGTCAAAAAGATCATCAATACGGGCAGAGGATATTTGTTCTTCACCGTCACTTCATTGAGAGGATCGTAATCAACACACATGCAAAGTCTTGTCCTTCTTCTTCACAAAGATCACGGACAACCCCAAGGAGATGAACTGGACGGATGAAACCCTTTGCTTGGAGCTCGCCAAGCTGCTTCTTCAATTCTTCTAGCTCATTGGGAGGCATCCGATACGGCGCCTTGAAATCGGGCGATGCGGGCAGAACTCGATGGCAAACTCAGATCTCGAACCGAGGCATCCTGCAAATCTTCGGAAAGACATCCCCAAAGTCGGATACTATGGGAACATCCACGAATACGCAAGGTCGGCTTCGCTTCTATTGCACATAGATGCGCCCTGAAGGCCGCGCGAAAATCCGACCGCTTTCTCAAGGGTCGGGTAAGATAGACGATCTTCCCGGCACAATCAATCGCCCCAAGTCTTTGGGACAACCAATCCATGCCAAGAATCACATCCGGACTCATTGAATCGAGCGAGAATGAGATTTGCCAAAATCCCACTCCTTCAACTACGATAGAAACATCCCGACATCAGAATCGGCTCTCATTTCCGACCCGGAGCGGATGAGCAAAGGAACTCCCAAAGGAACACAAAGACCACTAACGGCGAGCAAATGATCTTGAAATAAAGAATGCGATGCTCGAGAATCAAATATCCGCAGCGGGGCGCAGAATTAACAAGAAGTGTACCAATCACGACATCCGCGCCTCGAGCCTCCTCGGTGAAAGGTGGTTCACTCGACCACTTTCGCACTCAGGTCTTCAAATAATCTTACAGTGAGGCGGTGACCGCTCGCCGCCCCGCGTCCTCCATTAGGGCGAGGCCGCTGAACACTCGAGGGCGTGCATTCGCATAATGGCCCTTGTTGTGGCGGCGAAAACAAGTCACCTCGGCGCCGGATTGCGAGACCGCTCTGCTTCTTGGATCGCGGCGCACGTGTGGTCGGCTCACGGCTGCGGTGGGCGAGGAGCTGGTGCGAGATGGTCTCGGCGCGGTGGAGCAAAAGAACGGGCCATCGTGCCGCCCGGCCGAGGACGAACGAGGCCGGTGAGAGCATCGAGCGTCGCCTCCCATTTGCGCTATGGGACTCACCAGCGCCGCCGCCTTATGCTCAGCAACAATGGCCTTATCTACCAAGGCCTGAAAGTCTGAGAAGTCCACAATGGATAGCTTGTCCTGCAGCTCCTCGGACAAGCCATCCATAAACTTCTCCTGCTTAGCCTCATCTGAGGCCACCTCACCCGGAGCATAACGAGCGAGATGATTGAACTCGTAAAGGTACTCCGTCACAGACTTGCGCCCTTGCTTGAGCGCGAGGAACTCCTTTTTCTTCAGCTTCATCAGGCCGTCTGGGATGTGGGCCCGACGAAAAGCTGACCGGAACTCCTCCCACGCGACCACATGGCCCGCGGGCTGCATGGCGAGATAGTTCTCCCACCATGAGAGTGCCGCGCCCTCAAGCTGGTGGGACGCGAAGAGCGCCTTGTCCTGCGCTGGCACTGAGCTATGTTGAGCTTCGCTCAACCATGCGCGACCAATCGTCCGCGACGAGAGGTCCTCGTGAGCGGGAGAAAGTCGGCGGTTGTGTCGGAGGAACTCTGCAAGTCCCAGCAGTCGGTGGCCGCCACCACGGCGGAGTGGAGGTATTCCTAGCAATAACCTCCAAGATGCGCGTGCGGTCCATGCGGTTTCGCTCGATCGGCGAGAACCTCGACCATGGTCGGAGGAGAAGCTCCTCATCATGACCACCTGATCGCCACGCGTTCTCCGGCCATCTGTTTTACTAAGACAAGTTAGCAACAAATTTAAGAGCAAGAAAGCCCAAAATTCATGAAAGTCAGAAACAAACACAAGGCGGGATAAAGTTCACCAAAAAAATGGACACATAGCAACTCATACATATCTTACCCTTATGCTCCCACAAATTTTACTTAGACTTAATTCTCTATGGTTCTCCCAAAGACTGATTCTACCAAAGAGTAACTATCTTTTGAAAGGAAGGAGAGAAGCCAAGTTTTAAACTCAAATTAGAGTAAGATGAGAGTAGAAGGCTAAGATAGGTAAGGAGTAAAATCGAGAATCAGCCTAGGTTTTCATAAACCCTTTTATACTTTGAAATTAAGCTTTTTCAAAATATCCTAAAGACGACTATGCTTGGGTTGCTACGGTCGAAATGGCTCTGATACCAACTTTGTGAGGACCCCAATTTATTTGGTTTGTAATGTTAACCAACCACCGGTCCTAGCATCACAAATCAAATAAAGCGATCCTCGAGATATGTATACTTCCTGAAGCGATATACACACTCACAACAAAAGTATGCATCAACTCCATTCCAAACATAGAGTCCAAACATCACACTACAAGCGGAAGATAAACAAATAGTAACAATATTACAGGACATAGGCGACGAGCCACAAGATACACAAATAGACAACAACGACAGTGAAGCAAAAGTGCCATAAGATGGCTATAAACAAAGCCAATCGGTGTGCCTTCAACCCACAAGGCATCGACCGGACCGCCAAGCCTAGTCGTCACCCACGGCGGCAAAGACTCACGTAAGTGAGGCCCACGAGGCTCACCTTCTTCCTCTGCAACAAAAACATTAAGCAAAGCACACGAGTACAAAGATTGTCTTTGTACCCGCAAAACTGACGTGTGAACTAGCGGACTGTTAATATGCTACATGCGCTTGTGCAGTGGAGGCCATATGTTTTATTTGCATAAAGCCAATTTTCATTTGCCATAAGTAATCTGATTTTAAAGGCAAGTTTGCAATTCATTTTAAGATTGAAATAACAGATAAGGATAATAATAACAAAAGCGAAAGATAAACAACCTAGAAGTGACTATCCCAATAGTCACCACAACAATAACACGAATCCCGATTCGCACCACCCATCAAGTTTTAATTTAAATGTTGGAGTCTAGTTCTTGGGGCGTATCCGAGCGTGTCCATAACCTAGGGCGAGGCTATTCGAATAGTTTTAAACCCTGCGGTGTACCAATGTACCCACACTTGGGCCTTTAAGCCAAAGCACACTTCAAGGTATGCGCACAACTAAGTCCTCGAGGTATTTCCAATATTGTGTATCAACCAGAGCCGCTCGTATGGGTAGAAACACCATACGCTTACATGGTAAAGCCGAAAGACAACTACCCACTCGGGATAAAGCTTTTGGACAACTACCATGCTCCCACCTCCATCCCTCCTGCGACCTCCTGCGACCGAGCCAATACACGCCAAAGTACTAGGTCAGAGAGGTCCCATATACTCTAGTGTGGTTAGCACGCAAAATGCTCGATCTGGTGGCGCAAGTAACTCGGTCCTTAATTGACTCGGGCACCTTTCGATCACCCAACAGATCACACCGGTCTTACCATTGTGCCCAAGTCTAAACCATTTTTGTTTTCATTTTTAGTTTTGCGAGATAAGCAGAAATGCTAAAACATAAAGTTATAGTAAATTTTGTGTGATCAAGGTTACCGACTAAAGTCGATAACCCAGATTCTACCGATACTAAGCATGTCTAAGCAAGTTGACCCGAATCTACTAAGTGACAAGAGATCATCCAATGATCTCTAATCACGACAAATAACTTAGGCTCGTAGTAGAGATCCATATTTTGTCTACGAGGATATGCGACTACGGATTTAACTAACCATTTTAACACAAATTACGCGATGCATACATACAATTTGAAACAAAATATTAAACTTTAAAATACTGGGATTAATCATGATCAAAGCGCTTGCACAGCTCGCTGTTGCTCAATAAGGTGCGGAGGATCGTCCTCGGGGTTGCCGCAAATATCGAAGCCTAACGATCGAACACAACAAAGAAATAAGGACGAATAACACCGACAAAACTTAAGCATACAACAACATCAACTCATGCCAAAATTCACACAGCAGCCTAAACAAGATATAACAAAATTTAGAAACAGAGAACAAATCATTTTAAGATGCTAATAATTTTCTATGAATTTTCTAAGCTAAAAATACAACATGCCACTAGTTAGTTACTTAACAACTTTTCATAAGCAGAAACAGTGTATAAAACCTATCCTAACAGTTAGTATACTGAAAATGAAATTTTACAAAACTGGGTTCATTGAATTTGGACAATTATTGGAAAAGATATGCATTTTCTAATTTAGAAGATACATAAGACACCATTTTATTAGATAACAGATTTTGCTACAGAGACATGGATGAAACTAATTTTAGTAAGTAATACATTTAAAATGAAAAATAACAGCACTGGTTTCATGCAATTTGGATAAAAATTGAATTAGTTATGCATTTTACAAGTTTAAGCGATTTAACGATTACAAGCGAAAAGCATTTGAAATACTAAAGCATTTATACCCTTTCCTACCGATACCAACTAACCCTGACAACGACAGATGGGCGGGCGAAAGTGCTGACCAGAATAGCCCGCGCGCGGCGGCGTCGGCGTATTCTGAGAATCGTCTTTGACATATCAACGCCGCAAACTTAACCTACTCTCACAGAAATCGTTTCCCAACAGAGAAAACGCATTATCGGTGCTACACAACTAACAAGCGACGGCATGGGCCCACATGGCGGTGACCCGAGAGAACAAATAACGATTGGATTAAGCGATTTCTAAACGTGATTACCGAGAGGGCCCACAAATCGAGAGACTCAAAGAAGACATGATTAGAGTTAAACTAATCTTCACCGGCGGTTCACCGGCGAGCAACGCTGCGGCGGTGCGGCGCGCAGTGATCTAGCAAACGATGAGTTTCAAGGCGAGTGAGTGGTACGCCGGGTTCGCAAGGACCTCGCGAACTTCGATAGCGGTGGCAGTCACGGAAATGCGGCGGTGGCGGCGAACGAGGCGGAGAAGAAGATGCGGCCTCGCGGAGAAGGCGCCACGGGCGAGAAGACTCGAGAAGGTGCGCCACGGCTCCGCCTTGATCCCGGAACAATAAGCACAAGATGATGGCGGCGAAGGAGGTCCGAGACGGCGGAATCACCACGCGGCGAAACATCGAGCTCGGAGAAAAATCGGTGCCACGGCTTCCACGATGCACCAAAGGCAAACGAACCCACGTGAGCATCGGTGGAGCATTGCGATCAAGTGGAACCAAGCAGCGAGGCTTGAGACTCACGAAACGCTATGCAAGCTCGCGGGGCGAGATCGCCGGAGGCGAGGCAGCGATCGCGCACTCGTGATCACACCGGGCGCCAAGGACCGGAATAGGCAAAATGGAGGCGGCGGCGAGAGGAACACGGCGTGCGATCGGCTCAAGCGGCTCAGAAGCGGCGCTACGCTCGAGTTCTTCTCGGCGAGAGGAAAATTTAGGCGGAGAAGGTGAGAGAGCGAAGAAGCGATGGCGAATGAGTGCGGTGAGGTTATGAAGCTCTGCGATGCTCTGCAGACGAACCACGAGGGCAAATAGGTGGCGGCGGCGGAGTGCGTGGCAAGCATGCACGCGGCGCGAGCTCGGTGGTGCGGAGAAGGCGAGGCGAAAGGCGACAAGTGGGGACCACCATCGGCGATAGCAGCGGGCGGTGCGAGCGAGGTTCGACTCTATCGGAAAGATGCCGACCGTTGGATCCAAATGGGCGGTCGAGATTGATGTATGCATTCGGACGAGTCGATTGCGCCGCAAGCGTGGATCGTTCGATTTGCATCGGACGGCCACGATCAATTGGACTCGCGCGGTGCAGCTAGTTGGCGCGACCGAGTCAAGTGGCGCGAGTCGGACTCGAGCCCGAGTTGGTTCAGTTCGGGCAGAGAGCAGATACTTTTTAGATTTTGATTTAAAAGACAGAGAAGGTTTGGGGAATTTTTAGAGGTAGACCCAGAGCTACAAAAATTTCGAAATTTTTATGGTAGCTACTAGGGACAGAGGACAACCTTGTATAATTTTTCCAGAACTTTTTATGCACTGCATTATTCTAGAGAAAATTCACAAGCTGCTGTACAGGAGTTTGACCAGATTTCAAGCAGAGTTGACTTGGCCATTTGAAATAGCAAACAAAATCTAAAAATTGTGAAATAATTCAGGAGGTAGATAGGATGATCAAGATGCTAGGAAAAATAGCTTCAGAGGATGATCACAAGTTTGAAGGCTAGAATCTGATAATCAACAATTTCCAATCACAAGAATTAAATTCTACAAATTGGAAATTGCTAGGGAAAATTGTAGAAACTTTCAAATGATTTGAAGAGACAACAAAAGTTTTTATTTCTCCTCAAAATTTTACATTTGAAATACAAACCCTAAGTTAGGGCTGTTACAGGACACGCTTGGCAAGGTCTTCCAAGAGTTAGACTACAACATTTAAATTAAAACTTGATGGGTGGTACGAATCTGGGATTCGTGCTATTGTTGTGGTGACTATTGGGATAGTCACTTCTAGGTTGTTTTCTTCCTCTTTTGTTATTATTACCTTACTGTTATTTCAGCATTAAAATTAAATTGCAAACTTGCCTTCAAACTGTATTATATTATTGCAAATGAAAATTGGCTTTATGCAAACAAAACATATGGCCTCCACCAAATAAGCCTGCATGTAGCATATGAACAGGTCTGCTAGTTCACACGTCAGTCTTGTGGGTACAAAGACAATGTGAGGACCCCAATTTATTTGGCTTGTAATGCTTAACCAACCACCTGGTCCTAGCATCACAAATCAAATAAACTGATCCTCGAGATATGTATACTTCCCAGAAAGCAGTATACACATCTCGGTACAAAATTAGACATCAACTCCATTCCAAACATAGAGTCCAAACACCACACTACCAAACGGAAGATAAACAAATAGTAGAATTATTACAGACAATGGCCGACTGGCCACAAGATACACAAATAACAACAGAAAGACAGCGGAAGCAAAAGCGCCATAAGATGGCTATAAACAAAGCCAATCAGTGTGCCTCCAACCCACAAGGCATCGGCCAGGACCGCCAAGTCTAGTGCGTCACGAAAGCGGCAACAGACTCACGAATGAGGCCCCGAGGCTCACCTTCTTCCTCTGCAACAAAAACATTAAGCAAAGCACACAGTACAAAGATTGTCTTTGTACCCGCAAGACCGACGTGTGAACTAGCAGACACATTAATATGCTACATGCGAGGCTTGTTTAGTGGAGGCCATATGTTTCATTTGCATAAAGCCAATTTTCATTTGCAATAATATAATACAGTTTGAAGGCAAGTTTGCAATTCGATTTTAATGCTGAAATAACAGTAGAGATAATAATAACAGAAGAGTAAAGGTAAACAACCTAGAAGTGACTATCCCAATAGTCACCACAACAATAGCACGAATCCCAGATTCGTACCACCCATCAAGTTTTAATTTAAATGTTGTAGTCTAGTTCTTACGGGCGTATCCGGCGTGTCCATAACCTGGGGCGAGGCTATTCGAATAGTTTTAACCTGCGGTGTACCAATGTACCCACACTTGGCATCGCCTTTAAGCCAAGCACACTTCGAAGGTATGCGGCACACTAAGTCCTCGAGACTTTTTCCAATATTGTGTATTAACTACGAGCCGCTCGTATGGATAGAAATCCATACGCTTACATGGTAAAGCCAAAAGGCAACTACCCACTCGGGATAAAGCTTTGGGACAACTACCATGCTCCCACCTCCAACCCTCCTGCGACCTCCTGCGACCGGGCCAATACACGCCAAAGTACTAGGTCAAGAGAGGTCCCATATACTCTAGTGTGGTTAGCACGCAAAATGCTCAATCACGGTGGCGCAAGTAACTTTCGGTCCTTAAGCGATTCGGGCACCTTTCCAAACACACCCAACAGATCACACGGTCTTACCATTGTGCCCAAGTCTAAATCATTTTGTTTTCATTTTTAATTTTGCAATTAAACATAGCGAAATCTGAAACATAAAGTTATAGTATATTTTGTGTGATCAAGGTTCTGAGCTAAAGTCGATAACACCGATTCTACCGATAGCTAAGCATGTCTAAGCAAGATGACCGGATCTACTAAGTGACAGAGATCATCCAACGACCTCTAATCACAGACAAATAACCTAGGTTCGGGTAGTAGAGATCAATATTTTGCCTACGAGGATATGCATCGGATTTAACTAATCAATTTAACACAAATTAAGCAATGCATACATACAATTTGAAACAAAATATTAGACTTTAAAATCTGGGATTGTCATGATCAAACTGCTTGCCCTCTTTGTTGCTCAATATGTTGCGGAGGGTCGTTCTCGGGGTTGCAAAATATCGAAGCCTAACGATTGAACAAAGCAGAATAAGAGCGAATAACACCGACAAAACTCAAACATACAACAACATCAAAACAGGCCAAAACTCACACACGGAGCCTAAGCATGATATAACAAAATTTTAGAAACAGAGAACAATTCATTTTAAGTTATTAAAATTTTCTATAAATTTTCTAAGCTAAAGACACATCAAAACACTAGTTTATTACTTAACAAATTTTCATGAACAGAAGCAGGTGTAAAACTTAACCTAATAGTTAGTATACTGAAAATGAAATGTTCTGAATTGGGTTCATTGATTTTGGACAATTATTAAAAGAGATATGCATTTTCTAGTTTGGAGATTACATTCTACAACATTAAATTAATTAACAGATTTTTGATACTGAGGACAAGGTTGACACTAATTTTAGTAAATAGTACATTTAAAATTAAAATTAACAAAGACTGGTTTCATGCAATTTGGATAAAAATTGAATTAGTTATGCATTTTACAAGTTTAATTGAATTATGACTCAACAGAAAACACAAACCGTAAAATACTAAATCATTTCCGAAATCTATAATGCACTCAACCCATTTCGCACCACATACTAACTAGCTAGCCACATTTGCAGCGGCGGGCGCGAAAATCTTGACGAGCGGCCCGGCCGCGAAAGTGGCGTCGAAGGCGTATTCTAATATCGTCTTGACTTACCAAAGTGCAAACCTAACACTCTCACAAAAAATCGCTTCCAACAGAGAAAACGCATTACGCAGAGCTACACAAACCTAATCGACAACATGGACCCACATGGCGGTGACTCGAGAACATATAACGGATTTGGATTAAAGGATTTCTAAACGCGATTAACCAAAGAGGGCCCACAAATCGAGACTCGGACTAACCAAGATTAGCGCTAAACTAACTCCACGGCGGTTCACGGCCGCGGCCAGCGCTGCTTGTTCTTGCGAACGGGAGGTTTCAAGCGAGAGAGTGGTACCTTTCGTTCGCAAGAGATCTCACCGAACTTCGATGCGGTGACCGGGACCTCGAGGATGCGGTGCGGTGGCGGCGAGCGAGCGGAAGGCGAAAACACGGCTCCGCGGAGAAGGTGCTACGGCCGGAAGACTCTGAAGGTGCGCCGCAGGTCGCCTCAGCCGGAAGGATCGCCCGGACAATGCCGGCGAAGAAGGTGCGAGGCGTTGGAATCACCGCGGTGGCGAAATCACGGGCTCGGAGAAGAAGAAGTCGCACACCCTCCACAATGCATCGAGATGGCGAGCCCACCGTGAGCATCGGTGAAGCATTGCGATCAAGTGAGATCAACCGTTGAGGCTTGAGACTCACGAGCGCAAATGAGCTCACGGGCCGAGCGCCGGAGATGGAGCGAGCGATACCACCTGGTGATTCACTGGATGCCAGAACCCGGGATGGGCAAAATGGGCGGCGTCAGCGTGGATCACGGTGGTGCGGTCGCGGGCTCAAGGGCGTTAACAGCGGCGCGCTCTCGGTTTTCTCGGCGAAGCTAAGAAATGGCGGAGAGGCGTAAGAATGGCTGCGAAGGAATGGGCGACCCTAGGAGGTAGATGGACTTGAGCGATCCTCGAGGCGCACACGCGTCGGCGTGGCGGCGGCGGCTGCGTGCACGCATCTTGCGATCGCGGCCCGACTCCGATGAGCGGCGAGTCAACGAGGAAGAACGGCGAGTGGGACCCATATGTCGACAGCGAGACAAGCGGCGCGACAGATACTTAGACTCGATCGAGAATGTATCGGCCGTTGGATCACGACTGGGCGGTCGAGATTGATGTATGCATTCGGACCAGTCGGTTGCGCGCGCGCGTGGATCGTTCGATTTGCATCGGACGGTCACGATCGATTGGACTCGGCGGTGCGTTTAGTTGACGCGACCAAGCCAAATGGTGCGAGTCGGACTCGAGCACGAGTTGAGTTGGGCAGAAACGAGTGCTTTCTGATTTGAGTTAGAAAGCTGAGAGAGTTTGGAGAATTTTTAGAGATAGATTCCGAGCTCCAAAAATTCCGAAATTTTTATGGTAGCTACTTGAGACAGAGAACAACATTGCATAAATTTTCCAGAACTTTTTATGCACTGAAAAGTTCTGCAGAAAATTCACAAGCATGCTGACCTAGGGTTTGACCAGATTTTCAACTAGCTTGACTTGGCCATTTGAAATAGCAAACAAAATCTAAAAATTGTGAGATAATTCAGGGAGGTAGATAGGATGGCCAAGATGACAAGAAAAATAATTTCAGAGGATGGTCACAAGTTTGAAAGCTAAGAACTTGCTGACAACAATTTCCAATTACAAGAATTAAATTCTAAAAATTGGAAATTACTAGGGAAAATTGTAGAACTTCCAAATGATTTGAAGAGACAACAAAAGTTTTTATTTCTCCTCAAAATTTTACATCTGAATACAAACCTAAGTTAGGGTCATTACAAATCTCCCCCTTACAGGGAATCTCGCCCGAGATTACGATCCTGGAGAAGAAGGATGGGTAATCGCTTGGAGGCGATCTTCCCGCTCCCAAGTGGCTTCATCCTCGAGTGGTTTGACCACTGAACTTTAAGGAACTTGATCACGGTTCCTGCGTTCTGCGTTCACTTCTTGAGGATACGAGCAGGGCGCTCACGATAAGGCAGATCTTCACGCACATCGATATTTTCCAATGGTGTTTCCTCCACAGAACACGAAGGCACTTCTTCAATTGCGATACATGGAAAACATCATGCACCCCTCAAGTGTAGCTGGCAATTCTAACTTGTATGCAACAGCTCCACTTTCTTGATGATGCGTCACGCCCGACATATCGAGGAACTAGTTTGCCTTGACAAAACGGCGATGTCCCGAGGTGAGACTTTGAGATACACAAAGTCATTGGGCTGGAAGCTCAACTCGCGGCGGCGATCTGCATAGCTCTTACGCACGGGTGAGCTACGCGCAAGTGCTCACGAATCAAGCGCACTGACTTTCGGCCTCATTGATGGAATGCGGACCAAGCGCCTTTCCCGATTTGACGGTTCAATGGGGTTGCATCGCCTCCATACAATGCCTCGAGCGGTGCCATCACGAGACTAGCACGGAAGCTGTTGTTATAGGAGAATTACGCAGCGGCAAACTCTTCTCCCAGTTCTTCCCATAGGAAAGAACACGAGCCGCAACATATCTTCAAGCACACAGTTGGCGGCGCTCCGTCGACCATCGATCACGAGGATGATAGGTGGTGAAAGAAAGAGCGGTACCCATGGCTTCCTGCAGATTATGCCAAAACCGAGAGGTGAGCAGAGAACCACGATCGACACAATTGTTCGTGGCACACCATGCGAACTCACAATGCGGGATATGTAAAGATCCGCTAATCGATTCACATCAATCTTGATCGCCTTTGGAAGGAAATGAGCCACCTTCGTCAATCGATCGATGATAACCCATAATGCATCCTTCCACTGCGATGCGGGGCGGACCGGTGATGAAGTCCATGCCTCTGAATCCATTTCCATTACGGCATGCGGCAAAGGTGAAGGAGACTGCAGGCGAGCGATGCTCGGCCTTGTGCGACAACATATGTCACATCGGCCACGAACACGCAATCTCGCGCTTCATGCGAGTCCACGAATCTCTGCCGAGATCTTGGTACATTTAGTGGCCCGGGATGGATGGACAAAGGCGAATCATGGGCCTCTGAAGAATCAAACCCGCAACTCGGGGACCTTTGGGACCACGAGGCTGCCCAAACCATACAACACCGTGCTCATCTTACATGAAACACTTGGTGATCCCTTCTGATGTTACGCTTGATTTTACGCGCATCATCGATTCTTTGTCTTTGCCTTGATTTGATCCACTAAGGTCGGTTGCACAACCAAGGCGGCAAGGAACCATGCTCAACCAAACCCAAGTTGAGGCGTTGAAATTCTACAAGAAGTGCAGAGTTCTTTGCTCTTGGATCATCAAAGTATTGCGATACACCTTTATTCGGTGCATTAGCAACCACATTGGCTTTGCGGGATGATCACGAATACCCATGTCATAATCTTTGATCAATTCGACCATCTCCTCTGCTTCGAGGTTGAGATCTGTTGAGTGAACAAATATTTCAAACTCTTGTGATCGGAATACACCTCACGGTTCCCGATTAAATAATGCCGCCAAATCTTGAGTGCATGAACCACTGCAGCAAGCTCTAAATCATGGGTGGGATAGTTGAGCTCATGAGGTCTCAAGCGCTGGATGCATAGGCAGCGCCTTGCCTTCTGCATAGAACACACAGAGTCCCAGGCGAGAGGCATCGCAATAAATATCGAAGCTCTTGTGGATATCGGGAAGAGTGAGGAAGGGTGAAGTCAATCGCCGTTTGAGCTCACAGCTCTCATCACAAGCAGAGGACCATACAAACTTCTTGTCCTTTTTGAGCAATTCGGTCATCCGGCTGCGATCTTGGAGAAGTTCTCGATAAAGCGGCGGTAGTAGCCGCTAAGCAGAAAACTCCGCACATCGATGTTGACTTGGCTGCCCCAAGATAGAACATCAACGACCTTCTTTGGGATCCACTATGCCTCGACTGAAAAAACATGGCCCAGAATGCCACTTCCTTCAACGAACTTCGCATTTCTTGAACTTTGCATATAGTTGATGCTCCGCAATTTGCCCAAACAATCTTGGATGCTCGGCATGCTCTGCTTGATCTTGGAATAGATAAGAATATCATCAATGAAGACCACCACAAATTTGTCCAAAAACTCCATGAATCTTTGAATTCATCAAGTTCATGAACAAAGTGGAGCATTGGTTAAACCGAAGGACATGGCGGTGTACTCGCATAGCCCTGCGAGTAGTGAAAGCCGTCTTGAATATCCTGCGATATGATCGACTGATGATACCCCATTCTCAAATCAATCTTTGAGAACACAGGCTCCAGATCAAGCGATCAAGCAGATCATCGATGCGGGCAAGGGACATTTGTTCTTCACCGTCACCTCATTGAGAGGGCGGTAATCAACACACATGCGCAAAGTCTTGTCCTTCTTCTTCACAAGATCACGGACAACCCCAAGGAGATGGCTGGGGACGGATGAAACCCTTTGCTTGGAGCTCACCAAGTTGCTTCTTCAATTCTTCTAGCTCATTGGGAGGCATCCGTCACGGCGCCTTGAAATCGGGCGATGCAGGGCAGCAACTCAATGACAAACTCAAGGTCTCGAACCGGAGGCATCCGAGGCAAATCTTCGGAAAGACATCCACAAAGTCGATACTATGGGAACATCTTGAATTTGCAAGGTGGCCGTTTCTAATGCACATAGATGCGGACCACGAAGGCTGGCGAAAATCCGACTGCTCGCTGAAGGGGCGGTAAGATAGACAATCTTCTGGCACAATCGATTTGCCCCAAGTGTTGGGACAACCAATCCATGCCAAGAATCACATCGGACTTGCTGAACCGGCGAGAATAAGATTTGCCAAAAATCCCACTCCTTTGACTATGATAGGAACATCCGACATACGTAAATCGGCTCTCATTTCCGACCCGGAGAGCGGATGAGCAAAGAACCCCAAAGGTACAGAGTGAAGACCACTAGCAGCAAATGATCTTGAAATAAAAGAATCGATGCTCGAGATCAAATATCTGCGGCGGGGCGAAATTAACAAAAGTGTACCAATCCGACGACATCGGCGTCTCACGAGCTTCCTCAAGCGAAAGGTGGTTGACTCGACCACGCTCGCACCACAGGGCTTACGGATCGATCTTACAGTCGGTGGATGACCACTCCCACGCCGCGTCCTCCATTAGGGCGGGGCGGCGCAACACTCGAGGGCAAGCGTTGGCGTAGTGGCCCTTGTTGTGGCGGCGAAAACAAGTAACCTCGGCCGCCCGGTTGCGGAGGCCGCTCTGCTGCTGGATCGCGGCGCGTGCATGGCTCACGGCTGCGGTGGGCGGGAGCTGGTGCGGATGGCCTCGGCGGTGGAGCAAAAGAAGCGGACCCGCGTGTGCGGCCCGGCCAAGGACAGTGAGGTGGTGTGTGTGGCGATCGCCTCCCATTTGCGCTTGGGACTCACCAGCGCCTTTGCCTTATGCTCTGCAACAATGGCCTTATCTACCAAGGCACGAAAATCGGAGAAGTCCACAATAGATAGCTTGTCCTGCGGCTCCTCGGACAAGCCATCCATAAACTTCTCTGCTTAGCCTCATCGAGGCCACCTCCTGGAGCATAACAGGCGGATGATTGAACTCGTCTGCAATTACTCAATCACGCATTTGCGCCCTTGCTTGGCGCGAGAAATTCTTTCTTTTCGACTTAATCGGGCCATCGAGGATGTGGGCGGCGGAAAGGCGTCTGAACTCCTCACACGCGACCACATGGCCGCGAGGTGCATGGCGAGATAGTTCTCCCACCATGAAGTCTTTGCACCCTCAAGGCGGTGGGGCGCGAAGAGTGCCTTATCTGCGCTGGCAGAGCTATGTTGAGCTTTGCTCAACCATGCGCAACCAATCGTCGCATCGAGAGGGTCCTCAGGCGGGAGAAAGTCGGCGGTAGAGTGCGGAGGAACTCGCAAGTCCCCGCGAGTGCGGTGGCCGCCACCACCGGCGAGTGGAGGTATTCCTAGCAATAACCTCCAAGATGCGTGTCGGTCCATGCGGTTTCGCTCGATCGGCGAGAACCTCGGCCATGGTCGGAGGAGGAAGCTCCTCATCATGACCAGCCCTCTTGTGCCGTGCGCGTTCTCCGGCCATCTGTTTCACTAAGACAAGTTAGCAACAACTCTAAGAGCAAGAAAGCCCAAAATTCAACAAGCAGTCCGAAACAAACAAAAATAGGGTAAAGCCCAACCAGCAAACTTAGACACATAACTACTCACTTTACACTTTACCCTATTATTCCCACAATTTTGGTTAGATTAATCTTCCATGGTTCTCCCAAAACTAATTCAACCGGTAGCAACTATCTTTTGAAAGGAAGAGAGAAACCAAGTTTTTAAACGAAATTAGAGTAAGATGAGAGTAGAAAGCTAAGATAGGTAGGGAATAAATTAGAGAATCGCCTGAGGTTTTATAACCCCTTTTATACTTTGAAAATAAACCTTTCCAAAATATCAGAAGGACGACTATGCTTGAGTTACTACGGTCGAATGGCTCTGATACCAACTGTGAGGACCCCAATTTATTTGGCTTGTAATGTAACCAACCACCTGGTCCTAGCATCACAAATCAAATAAAGCTGATCCTCGAATATGTATACTTCGAAAGCGGTATACACATCTCGGTACAAAATGAACATCAACTCCATTCCAAACATAGAGTCCAAACACCACACTACCAAGCGGAAGATAAACAAATAGTAAATTATTACAGGACAATGGCATTTAGCCACAAGATACACAAATAACAACGAAAGACAGCGGAAGCAAAAGCGCCATAAGATGGCTATAAACAAAGCCAATCGGTGTGCCTCAACCCACAAGGCATCCGTGGGACCGCCAAGTCTGATGCGTCCACGAAGCGGCAACACGACTCACGAAGTGAGGCCCTGAGGCTCACCTTCTTCCTCTGCAACAAAACATTAAGCAAAGCACACAGTACAAAGATTGTCTTTGTACATGCAAAATGGCGTGTGAACTAGCGGACTGTTAATATGCTACATGCGGCTTGTTTAGTGGAGGCCATATGTTTCATTTGCATAAAGCCAATTTTCATTTGCAATAATATAATACAGGTTTGAAGGCAAGTTTGCAATTCGATTTTAATCTTGAAATAACGATAGAGATAATAATAATGAGAAGAGTAAAGGTAAACAACCTAGAAGTGACTATCCCAATAGTCACCACAACAATAACACGAATCCCAGATTCGTACCACCCATCAAGTTTTAATTTAAATGTTGTAGTCTAGTTCTTACAGGCGTGTCAGCGTGTCCATAACCTAGGGCGAGGCTATTGAATAGTTTTAACCTGCGGGGTGTACCAATGTACCCACACTTGAGACCTTTAAGCCAAGCACACTTAGAAGGTATGCGGCACGACTAAGTCCTCGAGACTTTTTCCAATATTGTGTATTAACTACGAGCGCTCGTATGGATAGAAATCCATGCGCTTACATAGTAAAGCCGAAAGGCAACTACCCACTCGGGATAAAGCTTTTGGACAACTACCATGCTCCCACCTCCATCCCTCTGCGACCTCCTGCGACCGGGAGCCAATACACGCCAAAGTACTAGGTCAAGAGGGTCCATATACTCTAGTGTGGTTATACGCCAAAATGCTCGATGCGGTGGCGCAAGTAACTTCGGTCCTTAAGCGGCTGGGCACCTTTCCAAACACACCCAACAGATCACGATCTTACCATTGTGCCCAAGTCTAAATCATTTTTGTTTTCATTTTTAATTTTGCAATTAAACATAGCGAAATCTTTGAAACATAAAGTTATAGTATATTTTGTGTGATCAAGGTTACCGACTAAAGTCGATAACTTGCCCGATTCTACCGATAGCTAAGCATGTCTAAGCAAGATGACCGGATCTACTAAGTGACGGGAGATCATCGACCTCTAATCACGACAAATAACCTAGGTTCAGTGGTAGAGATCAATATTTTGCCTACGAGGATATGCGCTTCGGTTTAACTAATCAATTTAACACAAATTAAGCAATGCATACATACAATTGAAACAAAATATTAGACTTTAAAATCTTGGGATTGTCATGATCAAGCGCTGCTTTGTTTTGCTTTTGTTGCTCAATATGTTGCGGAGGAGTGCGTTCTCGGGGTTGCATAAATATCGAAGCCTAACGATTGAACAAAGCAATGAATAGAGCGAATAACACCGACAAAACTCAAACATACAACAACATCAAAACAGGCCAAAACTCACACAGCACCTAAGCATGATATAACAAAATTTTAGAAGCAGAACAATTCATTTTAAGTTATTAAAATTTTCTATAAATTTTCTAAGCTAAAGACACATCAAAACACTAGTTTATTACTTAACAAATTTTCATGAATAGAAACAGGGTGTAAACTTAACCTAATAGTTAGTATACTGAAAATGAAATGTTCTGAGAATTAGGTTCATTGATTTTGGACAATTATTAAAGAGATATGCATTTTCTAGTTTGGAGATTACATTCTACAACATTAAATTAATTAACAGATTTTTGATACAGGGACAAGGTTGACACTAATTTTAGTAAATAGTACATTTAAAATTAAAATTAACAGCACTGGTTTCATGCAATTTGGATAAAAATTGAATTAGTTATGCATTTTACAAGTTTAATTGAATTAACAGCTCAGCAGAAAACACAAACCAGAAATACTAAATCATTTCCGAAATCTATAATGCACTCAACCCATTTCGCACCTGACCGGCTAGCCCACCACGCGGCAGCGGGCCCGCGAAATCTTGACGAGCAACCCGACCGCGAAAGTGGCGTCGAAGGCGTATTCTAATATCGTCTTGACTTACCAAAGTGCAAACCTAACACCTCTCACAAAAATCGCTTCCCAGCGCGCATTACGAGCTACACAAACCTAGCGACAACATGGACCCACATGGCGGTGACTTCGAAGAACATATAACGGGTGGATTAAAGGATTTCTAGCGCGATTAACCAAGAGGCCCACAAATCGAGACTCGGACTAACCAAGATTAGCGCTAAACTAACTCCACCGCGGTTCACGCGCGCCAGAAGCAGCGGCGCGCGGCGCGCAGCTGTTCTTGCGAACGGGAGGTTTACGGCGAGAGAGTGGTACCGGGTTCGCAGGATCTCACGAACTTCGATGGCGGTGACCGGGACCTCGAGGATGCGGCGGCGGCTGGCGGCGGCGAGCGGAGAGCGAAAGCACGGCTCCGCGGAGAAGGTGCTACGGGCCGGGAAGACTCGGAAGGTGCGCCGCGGAATCGCCTCGGCCGGGAAGGATCGCCCCGGACAATGCCGGCGAAGAAGGTGCGGCGTTTGGAATCACCGTGGCGAAATCACGAGGCTCGGAGAAGAAGAAGTCGCACACCTCACAATGCATCGAGAGCGGCAGAGCCAGCGTGAGCATCGGTGAAGCATTGCGATCAAGTGAATCAACGGTTGAGGCTTGAGACTCACGAGCATAAATGAGCTCACGGGTGAGAGCGCGGAGATGGAGCAGCGATACCACCACGGTGATTCGCTTGGATGCCAGAACCGGGATGGGCAAAATGGAGCGGCGTCAGCGTGGATCACGGTGAGTGCGATCGCGGGCTCAGGCGGCGTTAACAGCGGCGGCGCTCTCGAGTTTTCTCGGCGAAGCTAAGAAATGGCGCGAGAGGCGTAAGAATGGCTGCGAGAAGGAATGGGCGACCCTAGGAGGTAGATGGACTTGAGCGATCCACGGAGGCGGACACGCGTCCCCGGCGTGGCGCGGCGGCTGCGTGCGCGCATGCGCGATCGCCCGACCCGACTCGATGGCGTGAGTCGCGAGGAAGAACGGCGAGTGGGACCCATATGTCGGCGCGGGACAAAGCGCGAGCGGATACTTAGACTCGATCGAGAATGTATCGGCCGTTGGATCGCGAATGGGCGGTCGAGATTGATGTATGCATTCGGACGAGTCGGTTGCGCGCGCGGCGTGGATCATTCGATTTGCATCGGACGGTCACGGTCGATTGGACTCGGCCAGTGCGTTTAGTTGTAGCGACAGGCCAAATAGTGCGAAGTCGGACTCGAGCTGAGTTGGGTTGGGCGAAGCGAGTGCTTTGCGATTTGAGTTAGAAAGTGAGAGAGTTTGGAGAATTTTAGAGATAGATCGAGCTCCAAAAATTCCGAAATTTTTATGGTAGCTACTTGAGACCGAGAACAACATTGCATAAATTTTCCAGAACTTTTATGCACTGAAAAGTTCTGCAGAAAATTCACAAGCATGCTGACCTAGGGTTTGACCAGATTTTCAACTAGCTTGACTTGGCCATTTGAAATAGCAAACAAAATCTAAAAATTGTGAGATAATTCAGGAGGTAGATAGGATGGCCAAGATGACAAGAAAAATAATTTCAGAGGATGGTCACAAGTTTGAAAGCTAAGAACTTCTTGACAACAATTTCCAATTACAAAATTAAATTCTAAAATTGGAAATTACTAGGAAAATTGTAGAACTTCCAAATGATTTGAAGAGACAACAAAAGTTTTATTTCTCCTCAAAATTTTACATCTGAAATACAAACCTAAGTTAGAGTACATTCTGGACAATCTTTGTACTCGGTGCTTTGCTTAATGTTTTGTTGCGAGAGGAAGAAGGTGAGCCCCAAGGGCCTCATACGTGGTTGTGTTGCCGTTCGTGGGCGACTAGGCTTGGCGGTCGGTCGAGATGCCTTGTGGGTTGGAGGCACGATTGGCTTTGTTTATAGCCATCTTATGGCACTTTTGCTTCCATTGTCTTCTTTACATTATTTGTGTATCTTGTGGCCCGTCGGCCTTTATGCGTAATAACTCTACTATTTGTTTATCTTCCGTTTGGTAGTGTAATGTTTGGACTCTATGTTTGGAATGGAGTTGATGTCTAATTTTATGCGAGGTGTGTATCTTTTGCTAGGAAGTATACATATCTCGAGATCGATTATTTGATTTGTGATGCTAGGACCAGGTGGTTGGTTAAGCATTACAAGCCAAATAAATTGGTCCTCACTAAGAGTTGGTATCGAGCCATTCGACCGTGTAACAAGCATAGTCGTCCTTAGGTATTTTGGAAAGAGCTTATTTTCAAAGTATCAAAGGGTTTATAAAAACCTGGCGATTCTCGATTTTATTCAAATGCGTGACGCCGACTTTCTCGCTGCGAGGACCCTCTCGATGCGGACGATTGGTGCGCATGGTTGGCCAGCTCAGCGAGCTCGATGCGAGCGCGAGGATAAGGCACTCTTCGCGTCCCGCGGCTTGGCGCGGCACTCATGGTGGGAGAACTATCTCGCCATGCGACTGCGGGCCATGTGGTGGCGTGGGAGGTTCAGTCGACCTTTACGTCGGGCCCATCCCGGATGGCACGATGAAGCTGAAAAGAAAGAATTCCTCGCGCTCAAGCAGGGCGCCGTCTGCGGTGCAGTGCATGCGAGTTTAATCATTTGGCTCGTTATGCTCAGGGAGGTGGCCTCGGATGAGGCTAAGCGGGAGAAGTTTATGGATGGCTTATGCAGTTGCGGGGACAAGCTATCTATTGTGGACTTCTCGACTTTGAGCCTTGGTAGATAAGGCCATTGTTGCTGAGCATAAGGCAAAGCGGGCGAGTCCATAGCGCAAATGGGAGGCGCATCGGTCTACTCACGGACCTCGATCGTCCTCGGTGGGCGGCACGATGGCCCGTTCTTTTGCTCCACCGGCACCGAGGCCATCTGCACCTCCTCGCCCACCGCGAGCGTGTTTGACCACGTGCACTGCGATCAGCCGAACGGTGGCCTCGCCAATCCGGCGGTTGAGGTTATTTGTTTTATTTGCCACAACAAGGGCCACTACGCCAGCGTTTGCCCTCAGTGTTGCGATAGCCCCTCGTCCTAATGGAGTACAGGCGGGGGTGGTCACCCACGACGAGAAGATGATCGAAGCCCGAGTGCGGCGTGTCCGAGTCAACCACCTTCGGTGAGGAGGCTCGGGGCGCGGATGTCGTGATGGGTACACTTCTTGTTAATTCTCGTCCTGCTGCGGTATTATTTGATTCGGGAGCATCGCACTCTTTTATTTCAAGATCATTTGCTGCTGCTAGTGGTCTTCCTTTGTGTTCCTTTAGAATTCCTTTGCTCATTCGCTCTCAGAATTGGAAATGAGAGGCTGATTCTGATGTCGGGATGTTCCTATCATAGTCAAGGAGTGGGATTTTGGCAAATCTTATTACCTTTCGATTCGGTGAGTCGGATGTGATTCTTGGCATGGATTGGTTGACCCAACACTTGGGGCAAATCGATTGTGCGGGAAGATTGTCTACCTCACGACCCTTGGGCGGCGAGTGGATTTCGCGCGACTCGAGGGCCACATCTATGTGCATTAGAAGCGGCTTGACCTTGCGGTCGAGGATGTTCCCATAGTATCGACTTTGTGGATGTCTTTCACGAAGATTTGCAGGATGCCTCGATTCGAGACCTTGAGTTTGTCATTGAGTTCTTTGCGGTACGCCCGATTTGAAGCGCCAGTATCGGATGCCTCCCAATGAGCTAGAAGAATTGAAGAAGCGGCTTGGTGAGCTCCAAGAAAGGGTTTCATCCATCCCAGTTCATCTCCTTGGGGTTGTCAGGTGATCTTTGTGAAGAAGAAGGACAAGACTTTGCGCATGTGTGTTGATTACCGTCCTCTCAATGAGGTGGCGGTGAAGAACAAATATCCTCTACCCGCATTGATGATCTGTTTGATCGATTATTTGGAGCCAGTGTTCTCAAAGATTGATTTGAGAATGGGGTATCATCAGTCGGGATCGGATCTGAAGATATTCAACGACTTTCACTACTCGTTATGGTGCATGCAGTACACCGTCATGTCCTTTGGCTTAACCAATGCTCGGCTTTGTTCATGAACTTAATGAATTCAATATTCATGGAGTTTTTGGACAAATTTGTGGTGGTCTTCATTGATGATATTCTTATTTATTCCAAGACTGAAGAATAGCATGCAGAGCATCTGAAGATCGTTTTGGGCAAATGCGGGAGCATCGACTATATGCAAAGTTCGGCAAATGTGAGTTACGGTTGAAGGAAGTGGCATTCTTAGGCCATGTTCTTTCAATTTGGAGGCATAGTTGTGGATCGGCAAGGTCGGTGATGTTCTATCTTGGGGCAGCCCAAGTCGATCCAGCGATGTGCGGAGTTTTCTCGGTTTAGCGGGCTACTACCGCGCTTTATCGAGAACTTCTCCAAAATCATAAAGCCGATGATGAATTGCTCAAGAAGGACAAAGAAGTTTGTGTGGTCCTCTGCTTGTGATGAGAGCTTTGAGGAGCTCAAACAACGATTGACTTGAGTGATCCTTACCCTTCACGATATCCACAAGAGTTCGATATTTCTTTGCGATGCCTCGTCGTCGGGACTTGGATGTGTTCTTATGCGGGAAGGCAAGCGGTTGCCTATGCATCGAGCGATTGAGACCTCATGAGCTCAACTATCCCACCCATGATTTAGAGCTTCTTTGCGGTGGTTCATGCGCTCAAGATTTGGCGGCATTATTTGATCGAAAACGTGAGGTGTATTACGATCACAAGAGTTTGAAGTACTTGTTCACTCGGCGGATCTGAACCTCATGCGAGGAGATGGCTGGAATTGATCAAAGATTATGACATGGGTATTGGTATCATCCGGCAAAGCCAATGTGGTTCTTGATGCTGCGAGCGAAAGGTGTCTTGCAATACTTTGATGATCCAGAGCAACGGCTGCACTTCTTGCGAATTTCAGCGTCTCAACGGGCTTGGTTGAGCATGGCTCCTTTGCTTACCTCGATTGTGCAACCGACCTTAGTGGATCAAATCAAGGCAGCACAACAATCGAGATGTTGGTGTGGGTAAAATCAAGCGAACATCAAGAATGGATCGACCAAATGTTTCTGAAGATGAGCACGGTGTTGTATGGTTTGGGCGTCGTCTGGTGGTCCCAAAGGTCCCAGATTGCGGGATTTGATTCTCGGAGAGCCCATGATTCGCCTTTGTCCATCCATCCAGGGCCACCAAAATGTACCAAGATCTCGTCGAAATTTTCAGTGGACTCGCATGAAGCGCGAGATTGCGAGGTTCGTTGCGGATGTGACATATGTTGTCGTGTCAAGGCCGAGCATCGGCGTCCAGCGAGCCTTCTTGACCCTTGCCTATACGAGTGGAAGTGGGATTACGCAGGCATGGACTTCATCAACTGGATTGCCCGTTCATCCAAGGAAATGGCGCCATTTGGGTTGTCATTGTGAGCTAACTAAAGTGGCGCATTTCATTACGGTCAAGAGTCGACTCCGTGTGGAACCTCTGGCAGAAGCTCTATGTATCTAGGATTGTGAGCTTGCATGGTGTGCCACGAGCGATTGTGTCCGGACCGTGGGCGCTTATTTACCTCTCGATTTTGGCATAGTCTGCGGGAGGCCATGGGTACCGCTTACTTTGTACGGCCTATCATCCTCGAGCCGATGGTCGAGCGGGCGCGTCAACGGTGCTTGAAGATATGCCGTGCTGTGTTCTTTCCTATGGGAAGAATTGGGAGAAGTGTCTACGCTGCCGAGTTCTCCTACAACAACGACTTCGGGCTAGTCTCGGTATGGCACCGTTTGAGGCTTTGTATGGCGTGCTGCGAACACCGTTGAGCTGGTGGCGGTGAAAAGCGGTTCTTTGGTCGAATTCCATCAATGAGTGAAAGTCAAGTCGATCGATTCGAGAGCACTTGCGTGCTTCGATCGACGAGCGAAAGAGCTATGCGGTCGGCGTCGCCGTGGTGAGTTTCGGCCCAATGACTTTGTGTATCTCAAAGTCTCACCTCTGAAGGGTCATCGTCGTTTTGGGGTCAAGGGCAAGTTGGCTCCTCGGTATGTCGGGCCTTATCGCGTCATCAAGAAAGTAGGAGCGTTGCATACCCGATTGGAGGTGCCCGCTACACTTGAGGGGGTGCATGATGTTTTCCACCTATCGCAATTGAAGAAGTGCCTTCGTGTTCTTGTGGAGGAAGCGCCATTGGAAAATATCGATGTGCAAGAAGATACTGTCTTATCGTGGCGCCCGTTCGTATCCTCGAAGAAGGTGAGCGCAACAAGGCAGTGTGATCAAGTTCCTTAAAGTTCGATGGTCAAACCACTCAGGATGAAGCCACTTGGGAGCGGGAAGATCGTCTCGGCGGACTACGATCCTTCTTCTCCCGTGATCGAGAATCTCGGGTGAGATTCTGTAGAGGGAGATTTATAACAGACCCTAACTTAGGGTTTGTATTTCAAATGTAAATTATGAGGATAAATAAAAACTTTTGATACCTCATGAAATCATTTGAGAGTTTCTACAATTTTCCTAGCAATTTCAATTTTTAGAATGTAATTCTTGTGATTGGAAATTGTGGTCAACTAAATTCTTAGCTTTCAAACTTGTGATCATCCTCTGAAATTATTTTTCCTATCATCTTGTTCATCCTATCTACCTCCTGAATTATTTCACAATTTTTAGATTTTATTTGCTATTTCAAATGGCCAAGTCAACCCAGTTTAGAAATCTGGTCAAACTTACATTCAGCAGCTTGTGAATTTTATTGGGTGAAATCTAGTTCATGAAAACTCCTGGAAGAATTTCACAAGGTTGTCCTCTGTCCCTAGTAGCTACCATAAAAATTTCGGAAATTTTGGAGCCTGGAGCTATCTCTAAAATTTCCCAAACCTTCTCTGTCTTTTAAATCGAAATCTGAAAACACTATTCCTCGGGCGAGACCCAACTCGGGCTCGAGTCCGACCGCGCCACTTGACTCGGTCGCGCCGCCCTAGCTGCACAGCGAGCCCAATCGTTGTCAACCGTCCGATGCGGATCGTGCGGCCGCGTGCGTTGAATCAACCGACACTGTCCAGAATGCATACATCAATCTCGACCGTTCATCTTAGATCCAACGGTCGATACATTCTGATCGAGTCTAACCAAGCGATCGCGTCGCACAAACCCGACTCGCCGCTTTGTCACGATCGACATGTGGGTCCCACTGTCGATGTCGCCCTCGTCTTCTCCGCCTCCACCGGGCTCGCGGCGTTCGCGCATGGGTGCCACGTGCCTGCGCCGCGCCACCTATTTGTCCTCGTGTCCATCAGTGGTGTATCGCGAGCCTTCTTTACCTCACGCGACCACTCATCCCTCGTTTTCCCGTTACGTAGCTCTCCGCCCGTTTCTTGATTTGGTAGGAGAAGAACCCCGGCGATGCGCCGCCCGATTCCGCAACCACGCCATCGTGATCTACTCTCTTCGCCGCTTCCATTTTGCCCATCCGGGACCCTCGGCGTCGATGTATCGCGGGAGCAACCGTCGTCTCGCCTCGGTTGCGGCGGCCAGCGAGCTTGCTAGTGCTCTGGTGAGTTTCTAGCTTGACACTTGGTCCCTTTGGATCATAGCGATGCCGAATCTAATGATGGCTTCATTTTAAATGCGTGAGTAAATCGTTGAGTATGCGACCCCTTCTTCTCGAGCTCGGTTTCGCGGCCGTAGCAGTCCGGCGCCTCGGTCCCTCTCGTCGGTGTTATCTTGTGCTTGTTGATCACGGTGTCAAGGCGGGCTTGTCGCGCCTTCGGAGTCTTCTAGAAGCTTATCGCGTCCTCTCATGAGCGCACCTTCTTCTCCGCCTCGTTCGCGCGACTACGCGCCGGCATCCTCGAGTCGGGTCACCGTCGGCCGAGTTCGCGAGATCGTTGCGAACACGAAGGTATATCTCTCTGCGAAACCCTCACGGTTAGCTAGAACACCTGCACGGCCGCGCCACCATCCCCGTGGTCGCCGGTGAGCCGCCGGCAACATTAGGTCTAACCCTACTTTTTAGTGCTAATCATCTTGTTGTCAGTATCACTGACTTGTGGGCCCTCTCTGTTAATCGCGTTTAGGAAATCCTTTAATCCAACCGTTATGTTATTCTCTTAGTCGCTGCCATGTGGGACCATGCTGTCAGTTGGTGGTTGTGCAGCTTTGATACTACGTTTTCTCTGTCGGGAAACGTATTTCTCTATATGTATTTGTTAGGGTTGCACTTTGATAAGCCGGAGACGTATTCTTAGAATACGCCTTCGACGTCGCCGTTAGTATTCTTTGAGTCAAGCTTGACACTGATCGCCGTTTCGCGTGGGTCCACACATGCGTGGTTGTGGCTAGCTACATTGTGGGTAGAAAAGGAATAAATGCTTTAGTATTTACGTAATGTGTTTTTACTTTGCCTTTGTTAATTCATTTAAACTTAGAAAATGCATAACTAATTCAATTTTTATCTTAATCGTGTGAATCCAGTGCTGTTAAATTTCATTTTAAATGTATTATTTACTAAAATTAGGTTCAACCTTGTCTCTGTAGCAAAAATCTGTTAATTAATTAAAAGATGTTTTATGTATCTTCTAAATTAGAAAATGTATATCTCTTTCAATAATTGTCCAAATCCAGTGAATCTAATGCAGTGAAATTTCATTTTTAGTATACTAATTATCGAATAGGTTTTAGATACTGTTTACATTCATGAAAATTTGTTAAGTAATTAGCGGTGTTTTGATGTGTTTTAGCTTAGAAAATTCATAGAAAATTCTTAATATCTTAAAATGATTTGTTCTCTGTTTCTAAAATTTTGTTATCATGCTTAGGTTCTTTGTGTGAGTTTTGGTATGTTTTGTTGTTGTTGTATGTTTGAGCTTGGTGGTGTTATTCGTTCTTATTATTTGTTTTGTTCCATCGTTGAAGCTTCGATATTTGCGGCAACCACGAGCGACCCTCATAACAAATTGAGCAACGGCGAACGAACAAGCGGTTTGATCATGATAATCCCGGTATTTTAAAGTCTAATATTTTGTTTCAATTGTATGTATGCATTGCTTAATTTGTGTTAAATTGTTTAGTTAAATCCAGTAGTTGCATATCACGTAGACAAAATGTTGATCTCTACTACGAGCCTAGGTTATTTCTTTGTGATTAGAGGTCGTTGGATGATCTCTTGTCGCTTAGTAGATCCGGTCAACTTGTAGACATGCTTAGCTATCGGTAGAACTAGGCGGTTGTGCGACTTTAGTCGGTAACCTTGATCACACAAAATCTACTATAACTTTATGTTTCACATTTTTGCTATGTTTAATTGCAAAACTAAAACTGAAAACAAAAATGATTTAGACTTAGGCTGTGGTATGATTGGTGTGATCTGTTGGGTGTATTTGGAATGGTGCAGAGTCAACAAGGACCGAACATCTTGTTACACTAAACCAAGCATTTGCGTGCTAACCACACTAGAGTATATGGGACCTCTCTTGACCTAGTACTTTGGCGTGTATTGGCTCAGGTCGCATGGGGTCGCGGGAGGTATGGAGGTGGGAGCATGGTAGTTGTCCAAAAGCTTTATCTGAGTGGGTAGTTGTCTTTCGGCTTTACCATGTAGCGTATGGATTTCTATCCATACTGACGGCTCGTAGTTAATACACAATATTGGAAAAGTCTCGTAGGACTTAGCGTGTACGACATACCTTCGGAAGTGTGCTTTGGCTTAAAGCGATGCGAAGTGTGGAGTGCGAGTGGTACACCTGCGAGGTTTAAAACTATTCGAATAGCCTCGTCTAGGTTATGGACACGCAGCAAGGTCTTCCAAGAGTTAGACTACAACATTTAAATTAAAACTTGATGGGTGAGTGCGAATGCAGGATTAGTGCTATTGTTAATGGTGACTATTGGGATAGTCACTTCTAGGTTGTTTTCTTCCTCTTTTGTTATTATTACCTTATTGTTATTTCAGCATTAAAATTAAATTGCAAACTTGCCTTCAAACTGTATTATATTATTGCAAATAAAAATTGGCTTTATGCAAACAAAACATATGGCCTCCACCAAATAAGCTTTGCATGTAGCATATGAGCAGTCTGCTGGTTCACACGTCGGTCTTGCGGTACAAAGACAATCTTTGTACTCGGGTGCTTTGCTTAATGTTTTTGTTGCGAGAGGAAGAAGAGTGAGCCCCAGGGCCTCACTTACGTGAGTGTGTTGCCGTTTCGTGGGCGACTAGGCTTGGCGGTCGATCGGATGCCTTGTGGGTTGGAGGCACGATTGGCTTTGTTTATAGCCATATTATGGCACTTTTGCTTCATTGTCTTCTTTACATTATTTGTGTATCTTGTGGCCCGTCGGCCTTTATGCATAATAACTCTACTATTTGTTTATCTTCCGTTTGGTAGTGTAATGTTTGGACTCTATGTTTGGAATGAGTTGATGTCTAATTTTGTGCAGAGGTGTGTATCTGCGCTGAAGTATCATATCTCGAGATCGGTTTATTTGATTTGTGATGCTAGGACCGGTGGTTGGTTAAGCATTACAAGCCAAATAAATTGGGGTCCTCACGAGAGAAAGAAGTAGCGTTACTCGTTAGCGTCACACGATCGGCGCTACGGGTGCTTCATAAAAAAACCGTCCTCACTGCAACAATAGGTGATAGCACCTTGAGTGCGGAAGGTACTCGGCAAGTCTTACACAAACTAATAAAAGAAAGTGTTTATTAGAACCTAATCAAAGGAGTAGAATTTTTATATGCATAAGGTTACAACGAGTATAAAGGTTCAAATTTGCATAAAGCGATACATCTTAACCTACAAATGCTAAATTTTGATAAAGCAATTTAATAAATCGAAGTTGGATTAGAACGATAAGTAAATGGCATAATGTAAGCGATGCGATTGCATGAATCCCTCATGCAAAGCCAAAAAGCAAACCATTTTGAAAATCAAAACTTCTATCTGAGTGACATCAACTCAAGTTGTCGTCCATGGCCAGTGGACACGGCTATTCGAACGAGTTTATACCACTGCGGGTGTACATCTTTACCCACATGACTTAGCTAGCCCGTTGCCTTCGGATGCCTCGAATGATGACATACTTCCTTTGGTATGCCGGCCAGGAAACTAAGATTTGGTATTTTCAACAAGCTAACACTATTGAGTTGGACCCCCATGTGTGGTGATCCCGCTTAAACAACGATGCATAGCATGCCGCTAACCGCACACATGTTCGCGTCGATGTCTGATCAAACAATTAAATGCTGACTGGGCTCACTACCCATATTAGAATGCAATCGGCACCATTAAGGTATCGTATATGCTACGGAGCACATATAGCCCTCACCCTTCTAAGAACATCGATCTTGACATACAAGCTCACATGGCATACAAGCGATCATAAGACCAAAGCATCTATGCCATACAAGGTCAATACACATATTCTTACTCTCTGTTTCCAACCCAATAGTCTTAACATTTTACTTAACCAAGCAGCGCCCGCCTGCATGCATGTGGAAATACGTGGGGACTTGAATTGAATAGTCGAGTTCGGTCCTTAATTAACGGACAAGTCCACCACAAAACCCAATCTCGTGCACAAAGCACCATCACTAGCTTCCTCTTGTCGGATCAATTTGAATTTCAAATACAAGTCTGATTTAAAGAAAGCTGGACAAAGAGTTTAAAATAACACAAGTTCATTTGTGATTCCCTGTTTGACAAGGTATTCTTGTCAAACTCTAAAATCTCTAGGCCGCATGTCTAAGCCAAAACTGAAAATATAGGTTATAGTATACAATACTAAGCTAGGGTTAAGTGTATGGTGACAATTGAGGTAATCCATCGTGTTAGGTCATAACTAATTACTAACAGATCATATTTTGTATTTTCAGAAACATAGCATGCACGATGGTCAGAGTTTAGAAAATCTAATGTATAAAATTTGGGATCAACATGGTGCGAGAGGATGCTTGCCTTGGTAGTAGTATATCTTACATTGCGAGTTCAGATTGTTGAGGCGATTCAAAAACTTCAAATGAACGATTCTATAAAAAGCAAATAAATCAATAAATGCCAAACCCGACAATAAGTTCAAAATGAAAGAAATATGCATGATCAATGCGAAATGCATGATTACAGATATCTTAAGCCATAACTACCCATAATAGTGATAATAACCCATTTTATAACCTCGCTTTGAAAGAGAACTAGGTTTTAGTGCAAAGTTCCAGTTTTGATTTTAAAGAGTGAAAAATAGACAAAGTTGCAATTTCGGAAAAAGGAATATAGAACATGCAAAAGTTCATAAATGAAACTTAGCATGAGCTTTTAGGGTAATTAATATCCCAAGCTAACCTTAAGCTAACCCTAATCGATTAGATTTCAAAAGCTAAGGTAAAACCTATTTTGTCGGTTGAGCCGACAAAAGAGAACAGAGACAAATTTCAACTAGGAGTTAAAATAGATGATGACAAGAATTGAAATATCAACTTGTCATGCTGCTAGGGTTTGGTCGAAACCTAAATAAGATGATAAGTTGACAGGAAGAACCCTAATGCTTGAAAAAGATATGGAAAACCGAAAAGTTATAATAACAACTTTTCAGTTTGAAGCAAGTTGAAGCTACTGATGTTCAAAAGAATGATTCACAGAAGCTTCTAAGGTCCTTAAAATGCTCAAGATATCGAAAACTAGGGTTTTATCTTACCAGTAGGAGAAAGACACCCAAGTTTCTGAAATCTCGATGTTGATCAACAGAGAGATATAACGCAGTTCAACCTACAAAGATGTCAAATCTTTATCATAAGGTGGAACCGGGTTTAGAATGGATAAGCAAAAGGGACAAGAGCAAGAACTCCTTTGGCCAACAATGGAGGATGAGTGCTTGATCAACAATGGCAACAAGACAAAAGCTAGGGTTTATATATGGATGTTGAGCTACGGGGCAAGAGGAAAGATCTAGAGTTGATGAGGTGTCCATTTAGCTAAACATCCAAAAA